>JAODAL010002766.1:0-187914 GCA_025379985.1 Phyllomedusa bahiana | reverse complement strand
CCAAAATCCGCGCGCATATGGCTCCAAACTGCCCAAATAAGCCGTGTGAACATGGCCAAGAGTTAGTTCAAAAAGGACGACCCCCCATAAACAATACTCACAAAATATGAAAAAAAAAGCGGGATTACTCCATTGGGGGTTAAACCAGCGATGCCAGAACCCCTTGGTTCCCCTGGGGAACCCCTGGTACCGGGGGGAAAACGCGTTGGAGCAGGGGCATAGGGATTGAGTAGAAAGTTTTATATTTTCCCTTTAAAATTCCCCTTAATTGCCTTTTATAGATAATATTAATAGGGAAGCCCCAAAGGGGAAGGACCCTCCTTTTTGGGCTAACTCGTCTGTGATGGGTTTTCATAGAGGGAAAGCCGGGCCCCCCTGAAAAAATCTTATATGGTATCTGTCAAAATTATTTTTAACCTTTGTTATTCATTAATTTTGTAGTAATTTAAAGATTTTTGCATAAGGGGGAATTTTTGTTTAACTGGTTTTTTTGAGTTTTTAACAGAAAAAATTTTCCCTCCACCCTAATACTGGTTCATAACATTAATGCATTTATAACAAAAAAACGAATAAAGAAATCCCTTTACCTGTCCATTCTTTCTATGCATCAATCCGTGCCTCTGAGTCCATAGACTTTAAAATACGTGTTAAGGTGTTTACAAATTAGGAGCGTAAAAATACAAAAGAGATCATATACATAACTTTATGACGGTAACCAGACACAAGACAAGACACACTAGGTTGTGGGGGAGGGAGGGATCAACATTGTCACATTTGAGTACTGAGATTAAAAAAAGGGGACACTCCAATTGGCCCCCCAAAGATTTTCCCATCCTAGATGACATTAGTCCTCGGGCCACAAAATAAAAGCCCAGGGGAAACCGGGTTTTCCCCAAAATTTTTACTGCGTATCATTTGAGAGGCCGTGATTGTTTCCCTCATCCTTATCTCCTTAAACCCACAAGTATATCCTCCCAACATGGGGATTTGGACGCTTCTAAAAATTGGGAACCAAGCCCTCCCCGGGGGGTTGATTTTTAAGATTAAACGATGTATTTTTTTTAGTTTCAGGGGAAATGAATTTATTAAAAGGGTATGGGAGAAAAAGGGATAATTCCCCCTAACTTTACCCCCCCAATTACAACGTCTCCAAAAAATCTTTAAAAAGTGTGCACTCCTAAAAAAAATTAAAAACATTTCCCTCTGGCCCCACTCTCCAGCATGATTGGATACCCGGATTCATTTGTGCAAAATGAAGGTGGTGGAACCTACTAAAATTTTAGTTGGTTCTCTTATATAAATTTCATTGAGTTTTGATTTGCTCTTTTCCCTACAACGCCATCCTCCCCAGGAATTGTTTCCCTTTTTTCCCATTTTTCCCCTGTAAGAAATGGCTAGGAAGTTTTTGGGGAGGGATTTCAAAAAAGCAAAAACTGGGAATTTAACCCCTAGTTAGGTAAAAGTTTTCAAAAACAACCAAAATTTAAGGTCTGGTAACCCAAAATACCCCCCCGCAAAAGAAGTGAACAGCGACTTCTGGTTTAAAAAATTTTTTGCCTTAAACCCCCCTGGAAGGGGGAAGGATGCCACGCATTTTCGGGGATTTCACATATTGCCCTTGTTTCACAGAAGCTTATAATTTTCGTTTTGTCTTAATAGCTAAAAGGGGCGGTACCAAAATTACGGTCATTTTCCCCCTTTAAAAAAAAATAACAAAGCTAAAAGCTACATTGCGGATTACATTGAAATAATTACATTTATTATATAAAAATTGATGATGTTAATTAAAGAGAATATAAATTTCAGAATACATTAGTAAATATAAGCAAAAAATCGTTCCTATAGTTCATTCCCGAAGGGAACCGTGTCTCTAGTTCATATATCCAGGCAGATTCCGCGCAGACGCACATTTTTTGCTGCCAGTCACTTCCATTACGGGGCATTCTACCTTTTCTATTCCATACCAACAAAAATCTGTAAATGAATTTCTTTGCCATTCTACGAAAATGTTTGGTGACCCCTGAGTAAGTGCTTTTCCCTTTCCTTTATATTGGTTATATGTTCTGCAATGCGTTTTTTTTTCCTTTTCGGATTGTGCTTCCTACATAGAGAATATTAAAGGCTATGCATTGTACTACATAAATAACGTGATTTGTGTCACAATTATAAAATCTTTTATTTTGTAGTTTTGTTTTTTGTTTGGTCCCATAAAACTTTCCTTTTTAATGCTCAGTTTGCATACATTGCATCTTTTTTTGTTGCAGGGGAAGAAGCCTTTTAAATTCATCCAGGTTTCTGTTTGTTTCTTATCGAAAATTTTGCTTCTCATCACCTCATCTGCTATGGTTTTGCTCCTTTTTAGCTACCTATGGACTCCCTAAAACTAAATATTTGCCAGTATGGGATCTTCTCTTTAATATATTTAATTTTTAAAAAAAATTATCTTTTAATATCATTAAATTCCTGGCAAATTTTTTTGTTGAGAAAACAATTCCTTTCTTTTTTGTCTTTGTGTTTTTTTGTTTTTTCCTTCAACAGGTTTTTTCCTGTGTTTTCCCCTTGCATTTTCTTTTTTGGCTTCCTGCATTATCTTTTTGTATAACCTCTTTTTTCCAGTTTTACTGTCTATGATTTGTATTTGTTTTTATACTCTGCTTTTTCCGTGCATGCTCTCCGTGCTCTACTGTATTCCCCCAGGGGTATTGCATACTTTGTGTGTAATTGGATGACAACTGTCTGCGCGTAATATAGTTGTTACCACTGGTGGGTTTTCGGTATAATGTGGTCATGATTTTAGTGTCTTTTAAACTATCAATTCCACATCTAAGAAGGAAATTTTTTCCTCCTGTACTGTATGGGTAAACCTTAATTTGGCAGTATTGTGATTGACATAAGAAATAAAGTCCGGAATGGACGCCACATCGCGACCCCATACTATGAGGAGGTCGTGGGAATAAGCGCCCATACCAGACCACACAATCCAAAAAGGGATTTGCAACTTGTAGATGGTATAGTGCTCCCACCCGAGCCATCACCAGGTTAGCTAAAGATGGAGACGCAGTGGCTCCCATAGGGACACCACGCGTCTGCGATAGAATACATTGTCAAACTCAAAGAAATTGTTCCCAAAAGGAAATCCACACATTCCAGGATGAACAATTTTAATTCCTCTTTATACAGATTATTTTTCCTAAAATGAAATCTAAGGCTATTCTTATTAGATTTTTAGGGTATGCTGGAATATAAATTAACCACATCTAAGCTCAACCACAAATCCCCTTGGGACCACACAAAATCACTGAAAAATGTAAGTACTGTTTAACTGTCCCTCAATAACCTGGTGCAGTTTGTACTAATGGTTGCAGGTATCGATCTACCCATTGATTTAGTTTACTTCCCAAACTGTTGCAAACTAGACACAATGGGTCTTAGATTTGGTGGAAAGTTTTCTTTGTGAGTTTTTTGGACTCCATAGAAAAAATGGGGTTTTTGTGTTTTTTCTTAAGATTAATTTTATCTTTCCTGTTATAGCTCCCAGTGTTTTTCCCCTCTTGCAACAACCTTTCCAATTTGCATTGTATTTCTTTAGTTGGATTTTTTGTAAGTTTTCGGTATGTTGTTTCATCTTTCAGAAAATTTAACCACACCCTATTTTATATTCAGTTCAGCGTCCATAACTACCGTTTGGGTCCCCCTTTGTCCGCTCTCTTTATAATTCAATTTTTGTTTTCTTTTAATTCTTTTTTAAAGCCCTATATTCTCCTTTTGGTCATGTTTTTTTTAGATTTGGGTTTTCCTTTTTTTTATAACATTTTTAGATCTCTCTCCATGGGGTTTTGAAAATTATCCATGGCATGGACCTTGCTTGAGCGGGTAAAAAAGGGGTTTCCCTCTTTGTGATGGACGCTGTGGTGTTTTCTTTTATATTTTCTTCCTTTGTAATTCCTTTAGTGTTAACACTGATTGTTTGTTCCATAAACAGTAAGTCCCCATATTTCATTTTGATAATGAGTAGATTCTTCTTGTTTAATATCTTGTGTATCTTGTACTTCTCATCTTTGCTTTTGGAAAAAACGTTTCACTGTTAGGAGTCTTGTAAACCGGTTTACATCTTAACATAGTATTGAATAAAAGGACATGGCTGGTAGGTGAAAAATTTAGGCCCTTTTCTAATACTTTATATTGATCTTCCGTTAGTATTGTGGGGGTAAGGACTATAACGTTATTTTCATTCAATGATTTTATTTCTTCCTCGTTGTTCCCCTTTGTTTTTTTGTTGTTGCAATGTTTCCTTCCGCCTCTTGCATGCCGTTTTTTGCTTTTCCATTTTCTTTTTCTTTTTGTTTTGTTGCAGTTGTGTTTTTTGCTCCTAACGAGCGTCTTTCAGCTGATGAGCTATCTGAATCCAAGGTTCCTGTTTGTGTGTGTTCAAGCTCTGAAAAGCTGACTTCTTTTCTTCCTGCTTTATATCTATACTTTTTGTCTTTGAAAATTGACCTAGGTTTCCCCTTTTATTTTTCCATGTATATATTTGTTGTTTTATAGTCATCATAGTCCCGTTGATATTTAATCTTTTTAGTCTCCTGATTATCGCTTCTAGCTTGGATATATTTTTTTTGATTTTTTTCCATGATTTTTTATAAATTTTCATCCTCTTTAATTGTTGTAATTTTTGTAGTATTTCATCTATTTGTATTTGAATGTCTCTCAACTTTTCCGTCTCAAAGTCAACTATAAGTGTGATTAATTTTATTGAACATTCAGTAAGAGCTTGATTCCAGAAGCAGGTGCAAAGGATTCCACATTATGGTGAGCAGCGTTCATTTGTATATGAGAGACTGTTTTGTTACCCCCCAGCACTGTTCTAGAGAAGTGGGTTATTTGCAAGTAAGAATAATAGCTATTTTTTGGTATTTGGAATTTCTCTTGTAACACTTTGAATGGGAGAATTTGCAATGTTTTATAATCTACAATATCTGCCACTCTGAAAAGTTGTCGATCATACCAGGGTTTCATAACTAAACCCTCCATACCAACTGGGAACAGAGGATTAAGTAGGAAAGAGGTCATTGCAGAAGACGGTGAAGAGAGCCCAAACTTTTTGGCACACCGGTTCCACAATTCTCTCGTTAATCTGATTGGTCCCAAGAGCGGACCCTGTGTTTGGACATGTGAGGTAGCCCACAGCAGTGAATTAGGATGGACCGGGGCCATCCATAACTTCTCGATTTCAGCCCACTTGGAGTATGTATAAAGTGTCGACCAAGCTGGTATCCGTCTTAGTTGGGCCGCCCAATAGTATTTTTTGATGTCTGGGACCGCCAACCCGCCTTCTTTCTTTCCGGTTAACATCACATCCTTTCCTATTCTATGCCTTCTTGATCCCCAAATAAACTTCGTGATCGACGCCTGTATGGCCTTTAAGTGTGCAAAAGGTATGGGAACCGGAAGCGCCTCAAATAAGTACAGTAATTTTTGTAGTATAGTCATTTTGACCGCTGATATTTTCCCTAACAGAGAAAGTGGTAAGGTTTGCCACTTCTGCAATGATGCCCGTATCTCCTGGTATAGTTTTGGAAAGTTATTGTTGTATAAGGAGAAATAGGAGGTTGTCAAGTTTACCCCTAGATATTTCAGAGAAGCAGATCTCCAATTGTAGCAATAATAACTCTTTAATAAATTCAGCTCAGCGGGAGGAATGTTGAGCGGTAAAGCTTCTGTTTTTGTAGTGTTGATTTTGAATCCTGAAATGTTAAAAAAATTTAGATAGTATGGAGTGCAGATTCGGCAGCGAGATGTGTGGTGCTGTTAGTGTTAACAAAACGTCATCAGCAAAGAGTGACAGTTTGAATTCAAGAGGAATATTTTGACCTATTATAGGCAGTGATATCTGGCTGTATGAGAACTATATATGTATTAGATTGGTTAGTGTTGTAGTTTTAAAATAAGCTATTAAAAGTTATATTTTAGAAATAAGCCTTTGTTTAGTCTGTGAGTTAGTTTTCAATATAGCCTGTTATCTCTAACCGCTGGAGGACTAGTGGAGTCTGTGATTCCATTAAGTCAATGGAGTAACCAAAGGAGTGTCAGGGGTGTTCCGCTCCTAACGGTACTCCTCACAAACTCCTTGAACAGGTGGAAAGTCTCTTGGACACTGTACATTTATGGTAATTGGATGGTTCAGGCTCAAAAGCTATGCCCACACCATCCACAGTGGGAGTTGTCTGTAATGTACTGCCGAGCTCCAGAGGCAGCCATGGCTTGTTCTAATCAAAGCTGTTTAAACCCTTAGATGCCATAATTAGTAGCAGCTATGACATGTAGGTGGTTGACAGAAAGAGCCACCTGCCTCCCTCACTCATCAGTATCCATGATATGTGATTATGGGATACTGACAGCATCCATGACAGCCAGAGACCAAATAATGGCCTTCGGGTCTGCCATGTACAACAGCCTTTTTGTAGTCTGATTGGATGCCACAGGCACAATACATATAGTAGCAATACAGTAATATATTGATAGGTATTATAAATGTGATTACAAAATCACAGTCTAGTCCTATGTTGGAAAAAACTAAAATAAAAAAACAGTTAAGTAAATAAAAAATGCATAAAGAAGGTAGATTCACCAGCATTGGAAGTGTTCAAGCAGTTAGTTGTTACAGAAGTAACGGAAAAATGGGATAAATTTCGTCCAATGACGAAATCGAATTTAACTCAACGAGAACGAGTGGCTCTAGGAGAACTAGAAAGATAGATCCATAGTAGTAAAAAGAGCCGATAAAGGCGGAGCTACAGTGACACAGGATAAGTCTCAATATATTCAGGAGGCAACTTTACAACTTAATGATAAAAGGGTTTATCAGAAACTAGACAGAGATCCAACATTTGAATATAGTAAAATAATTGATGAATTTCTTACAGATGGGAGTTGCCTAAGGGAGTTGCCTAAGGGAGTTGCATAGCTTGGCTACTTAACCCTCTCTATTACAACATTCACATGTATCCATCTCTTAACCAATGACTATTTACACATGTATATAAATAATAAACTATCTACTTACAATTAAAAAGGAATTTACTATAAAGAAATTTTCGTATTTCGCACACGTTTAGGTTAGTAATGGTATAGTAAATCATATTTAAAGGGGTTTTGCCACTATCTCATCTCATACCTCCTGCATCCAGCTCTTCAGCTCTGTGTGCTCAGAAGGAGGCATGTGTGATTTGTTTGAATTACATATCATGTGACCCAGCAGGATGACATCACCAGGCCTTTCCTCTCTCTAGTCAAAGAAAGGTCTGTTTATGTATAGAACTGTAAGTAGCTACATTGTAGCTCAGGCACAAGGGTCCTCAGTTCAAATCCCTGCAGGAATTAAACCTGTGGATTTTATTACTCTTTATCAATGCACAGACCTGATTGAGGTTTCTTTTTTAAATTTATTTGCACTGTTTGACTAATTACTAAGGAGAACATAGGACAGGAGTAGAGTGACAGCACCCGGGGTTTGAACACTCAGTAGCTGCCTGAGAGGAGGGGTGATGTCTGAGCATATCTGACCAGGAATGAGGAGCTCTCATCACTGGTCGTATCCCCTGGAGACGAGCTGTAAACAATGGATCACTAAAGGAGCAGCTAAAACAAAAACAGTGCAGAATTTTTAAAAATAATGAATGGTAAAAATGTTTATTATTTAATTTACAAACCTCCCACGTCAATTTTACTTAGTGGCAAAACCCCTTCAACCCCCCTTTTATTACAACATTCACATGATCCATCTCTTAAACCCTGATATTTACACATGTAAAAAAAATAAACTATCACTACAATTTAAAAAAAATTTTTTCTATAAAAGAAATTTTCGTATTTCGAACACGTTTAGGGAAAATGGTTAAAAAATATTTTAAAGGGGTTTTGGGCCACTTCTCATTCAACCTCCTGCATCCGCCCTTAGCTCTGTGTGCTCAGAAAAAAGGGGTGGGGATTTTGTTTTTAATTAATTCATTTGACCCGCAGGATGAACATCACCAGGGCCCTTTTCCCTCTCTAGGGAAAAAAAGGTCTGTTTAGTAAACTGTAAGTTTGCTACATTGTACTCAAAGGGGAAAATTTGCCCCCAGGCACAAGGGTCCTCAGTTCAAATCCTGCAGGGGAAATTTAAACCCGTGGTTTTTTTTTCTCTTTATCAATCACAGACCTGATTGAGGTTTCTTTTTTCATTTTTTTTCACTTTTGACTAATTTTTAAGGAGTACATGGACAGGAGTAAGTGACAGACCTGGGGTTTGAACCTCGTAGCTGCCTGAGAGGGGAAAGTGATGTCTGACCAGGGGTAAAGGGGTTCGCCCGGGGCGTTCCCCCGGAACGACTGTAAACAATGGATCACAAAGGATAAAAAAATGTTAAATTTAATTTAAAAATAATATAGTGGCAAAACCCTTTAATTATTTAATTTCACAACACTCCCAGTCAATTTTAACTTGTGAAATTAAATAATAACTATCTATTACAATTAAAAGGTATACTATCTTTTTAACAACAACTTTTAAAATGTATATAAATCATAAACATAACCTCTCTTACAATATAAAAAAATTTTACTATCCACTATTTTTATCCCACACCGCACTTTGGTTAGCCCTGTCAATCGAACATTAGATTGCACCTGTAGGCCCCTCAATAAAATGCACATTGCCCTCCCCAAACAAGATTTAGTGAATTGACATCAGTGATGCAATTTGTTGTAATAAGACATGGCAGTCCATCAGGACCAGGGCTCTTCTCTTATATAAAAAAATAGAAGAGTATCTTGCAGTGCACCAGGATAAAGAAATTCCTCTGACTCCTTATAATGTGAGGAAGGGTCAATTAAGGGGATGAGGGCAAGAAAAATCCTCTTATCTTTCTGATAATCACATGGGAATGGATTTCTTTTGCACAAAGAGATGAGCAGAATGTTTTGAAGGTTGCAGCTACTTGAGCTGTAGGGATACAAGTTGAACCATCTGTTTTTGTAGCCGTATGAATAAAGGATTTATTCTTTAAGTTTTTTTCTTATTAGCGTAGACATCAACTTTCCTCCCATGACCCTTTGTGCTTGTCATGCAGAAGAGTTTTTGCTGCCATTCTATATAATTTGACGTTGAGTTTGTGCAATAAAATCTGAATGGGCTGTTCGCTGTCTGCGATTCTTTTATGGATTTTTTTCTAATAAAGAAATTGGATCTAAATATGAATGAATGTTTACATTCTTTTTTCGCTTTGGTACCTAGTGGAATGAATAGGCCCCTGATATAAGCCACTGACTCACAGACTTTATAGCATAAAAGCAAGTTGGTACAAAAGGCTTTGCATTGCGAATGAACTGGAAAGCACTATCCAGAGGTCGGAGGAGGAGGATAGAGGGACTAAACTCACAACTGTAATAACTCCAAAAAGGCCGGCAGGCAGAGGTGCAACTAATGGAGACGCAGTGGTAGTTGCAGCTGGTACTAATATCTAAGGGAGCATTCCTACGGCAGTATTTTGTCCGCGATTTACAGATTCAATCCGTCCCCCTTCGCACCCACATGTTCATGTTCTGCCCAAAAACTGGGCGGAAGAATGAACATGTTCTAAGTTCTTCGGGCCACCGGCGGTGTTAATAACCGTCCGGTAGAAAGTCCATTCAGTGGGGAATGCTGCAAGGATTTTCTATTAAAATCTATGGGGGAGCATTGCATGGCGGTTTTCAGATGGTTTCTAAAACCACTAACCATCTGAAAAACTGATCAAAATACTAAGCCCTAAGGGTGCCCATATTGGTAAACTGCACCAATTAGCCCTTCAAATTGTTAGAAAATCCATTTATAGGATTTGTCTCACTACAAAGAATAGCTTTCAACATGTAGGGAACACTAAATGAGTCTCTAGTTTGAGAAATCTACGCCTCACAGGTCCTCAACTGGCAGCTTCATTAAATAGTACCCGCAAAACACCAGTGTCAATGTCTACAGTGAAGAGGCGACTCCGGGATGCTGGCCTTCAGGGCAGAGTGGCAAAGAAAAAGCCATATCTGAGACTGGCTGATAAAAGGAAAAGATTAATATGGGCTAAAGAACACAGACATTGGACAGAGGAAGATTGGAAAGAAGTGTTATGGAGACGAATCGAAGTTTGAGGTGTTTGGATCACACAGAAGAACATTTGTAAGATGTAGAACAACTGAAAAGATGCTGGAAGAGGCCTGACGCCATCTGTCAAGCATGGGGGAGGTCATGTGATGCGCGGGGGTTCATTGGTGCTGGTGGAGGTCATGTGATGGTCTGGGGTTACCTGACGCCACCTATCAAGCATGTTGGAGGTCATGTGATGTGTCTGGGTTTGCCTGACGCCATCTGTCAAGCATGGTGGAGGTAATGTGATGGGCTGGGGTTGCTAGCATCGGGTGCTGGTGAAAGGTCATGTTGATGGTTTTCTGGGGTGTAGGCTTTTGGTGCTGGTAAAGTGGGAGATTTTGTACAAGGAAAAGGGATTATTAATAAGGAAGGCTATCACTCCATTTTGCAACGCCATGCCATACCCTGTGAACAGCGCTTGATTGAAATCAATTTCATCCTGCAACAGGACAATGACCCAAAGCCACCTCCAAATTATGCCAGAACTATTTAGGGAAGAAGCAGGCGGCTGGTATTCTATCTGTAATGGCGTGACCAGCGCAGTTACCAGATCTCAACCCCATTGAGCTGTTGTGGGAGCAGCTTGACCGTATGGTGCACAAAAAGTGCCAATCAAGCCAATCCAACTTGTCGGAGGGACTTCTGGAAGCATCGGGGGAAATTTCTCCAGATTACCTCAACAAATTAACAGCTAGAATGCCAAAGGTCTGCAATGCTGGAATTGCTGCAAAGGCAGCATTCTTTGACGAAAGCAAAGTTTGAAGTAGAAAATTATTATTTCAAACAAAAATCATTATTTCTAACCTTGTCAATGTCTGGACGATATCTCTATTCATTTTGCAACTCATTTGATAAATAAAAGTATGAGTTTTCAGGGAAAACACAAAATTGTCTGGGTGTCCCCAAACTTTTGCACAGTAGTGTATATATAGATAGATAGATAGATAGATAGATAGATAGATAGATAGATATAGATATATATACAGCTCTGGAAAAAAATTAAGAGACCACTGCACAGTTTTCTAAAAATCAGCATCTCTACATGTCTGACGGCCATTCCATTCTAGTGTCAGTTGAATTCCAACCAAAATACACCTCGTTCTACTTAATGTGCTTCTGATGAGGTGATCACCTGAACCAAATCTTATTTCATGAAGGAAAGTATAAAAAACACTGCTGTGGTCTTCACAATCCTCTTGCAATAGGACAAGCTGGATGGCAAAACAAGTGCTTGGAATAGGCCAAAAAGAATTTGAATGAAAAAATCATGGTTATTCCACCAAATATTGATTTCTCAACTCTTCCTAACTTAAAGAGAACCTGTCACATAGATTATGCCCTCCTTGCTGAGGACAGCACAAGCTAGTGTCAGACATACTGTTCCCAGCGCTGTGTCCCTTATTCTGTAAGATGCTGGAGTTTTAGAGCATTTAATGCTCAAATCTTATTCATGAGCAGGTGTTGGCCTCGCCCACCAAAGACTAGCCCTACTATTGGCTCTTAGTCATAGTATTTTTCTCACAAATAAAGGATTCACTTCTCATGCATGCTGCTGGCTTCTTCTATCTACACTATTGCATCGCACCTCCAGAGTGCAGCCATGCAGCGTTATTTTTTATGACCGGTGAGCTGGCTTTTTTTCCTTTTTCCTTAATGCTAAGTGAGCATGTTCCTTCTGTTTCATTGTTCCATTCAGGGCCGTTCCTAGGGGCGGGCAGGGCGGGCGGTCGCCCGGGGCGCCGTGGCTCCGCTCACCCGAGGGGGGCACCGCGGCCGCCCTGCCCGCCCGGAGGAGCGCCCCTGACTCTGCGCGACTGTTTTTATAACAGTCGCGCAGAGCCAGCAGCTGCAGGGAGGAGGCGGGACGGATCGGTCCCGTCCTGACTCCTCCCCTGTATCAGCGTCACAGGGGGCGCACAGCTTTCACCACGCCCCCTGTGACGCTCGATCTCCTCGGCTGGCAGCTCTGCCGCCGAGGAGATCCCTGGGAGCTGCGTGCAGCGTAAGCGACGTGGTGACGTCACGCTGCTTACACCGCTTAGCAGCTCCCATCACTCAGCAGCTCCGGACCAGGATGCGCGGACCCAGGTGAGTACTCTTTTGTTATTTTAGAATTACTTACAGGGGCATCACTGGCTACAAGGGGCATCTACTGGCTACAAGGGGGCATCTACTGGCTTCAAGGGGGGCATCCTGGCTACAAGGGGGGCACACTGGCTACAATGGGGGCACAATGGCTACAAGTGGGGGCACACTGGCTACAATGGGGGCATCCTGGCTACAATGAGGGCACACTGGCTACAAAGGGGGCAGCCTGGCTACAATGGGGGCACACTGGCTACAAGGGGGCATTCCTGGGGCACACTGGAAGGGGGGCACACTGGCTACAAGGGGGCAACCTGGCTACAAGGGGGCACACTGGCTTCAAGGGGGCACACTGGCTAAAAGTGGGGCATCACTGGCTACAAGGGGCAGGACATCCCCATTGGGGCTACAAAAGGGGGGCCCAACACAATGGGCACACCAAGGGGGGCATCACTGGCTACAAGGGGGGTCATCCTGGCTACAGGGGGATTCCTGGCTACAGGGGGCATCACTGGCTACATGGGGGCACCTGGCTAAAGGGGAGCACACTGGCTAGAAGGGGGGACATCACTGGCTACAGGAGGGCACTATGGAATCATTTTGGCTACAGGTGGGCATCACTGGCTACAGGGGGCATCACTGGCAAGATAGAAGGGGGAAAATCTACTGGTGGGGCATAAACAGAGGGCATCACTTACATGGATATCGGGGGGCATCACTGGCTACAGGGGGCATCTCTACGGGCTTACAGGGGGCATACTGGCTACAGGGGGCATCTACTGGCTAACAGGGGCATCTACTGGCTACAGGGGGACAACTGGCTACAGGGGGCATCAACTGGCTACAAGGGGGGCACACTAGCTACAAGGGGGGCATCACTGGCTACAGGGGGGCATCTCTGGCTACAAGGGGGGCATCTCTGGCTACGGGGGAATCACTGGCTACAGGGGGCATCACTGGCTACAGGGGCATCAATGGCTACAGGGGGGCATCTACTGATAACAGGGGGCATCTCTAACGGGGGATAACAAGGGGGGCATACAGAACATGGCTACAGGGGGCATCAACTAGCTACGGGGGGCATCAACTGGCTACAGGGGGCATCTACTGGCTACAGGGGGCATCACTGGCTACAGGGGGCTACTACCTGGTTATAGGGGGCTACTACATGGCTACAGGGGCTATTACATGGCTACCATATGAGATGCTATAGATGGGGAGTTTGTATAGAGATAGAAATTGGTTGGAAAATGCTGATAAAGGGAGGAGTCTTAAGATATTTGTTTTGTAAATTTTACAGTGAAGAGTCTGGAGTAGTCTTCATAGCGTCTGGGACAGATGGAGAAGAAGAAGAAGAGAAAGAGAAAAACTCTCAACTCTTCAGAGACGTCTCCTGTGAGTCACTAGATATAACTTTACTGTAACCATTTATATGTGTGAAGGTCCTGTGTTCAGCGGGTATCCACCACTGTATGGTCACTGTATGCTGGTAATATTGGTTGAAGTATAATGGTTTTTTAATTCAGTAATGGTCAGTTTGTATTATTCAGTCACTATGTGCTGGTGATATGTGGTCACAGTGTTGCTGTATTTGGTCACTATGTGGTGATATGTGGTCATGGTGTGGTAGTATTATTCGGTCACTGTGTGCTGGTGATATGTGGTCTTAGTGGTCTTGGGATTCTGGTTGGTGTAGCAGTGTTATTTGGTAACTATGACTATTATCTAGTAATTTTATATGTAGCAGATTGTGGTAAAGCTTCCTGTATATTTTAGATTTGGTTGATGGTGATGCACTGTTTTTCATTATGGCACATTATGTTACATGAGGGGGGGGGGGGTGAAATTTCTTCACCTCGCCCTGAGTGAAATTTAGCCTAGGAACGGCCCTGGTTCCATTGATACTATAATAGGCTTTGAGTGTGCCCATTCCAATGCTCTGATGAAGGACTCTGGTCTCTGCTCTGAAACGCATAAGCGTTACATTACTTTTGATTTTTAAAGACTTTTTATGATGGAATAAAGTTTATCTACTTTTATAGGCTTTTTTTAAATTGTGGATTATAGTTATGAGTCCACTGTACTCTTCAAGAAAGCACTCTCCCCTTCACCCTCCCCTGTTAGTAGTTAGTAGTATATCTTATATACAGCTCTGGAAAAAATTAAGAGACCATTGTACAGCTTTCTAAAAATCAGCATCTCTACATGTCTGACGGCCATTCCATTCGAGTGTTGAATTCCAACTAAAGTCTACCTCATTCTACTCAATGTGCTTCTGATTCGGTGATCACCTGAACCAAATCTTATTTAATGAAGGAAAATCTAAAAAACACTGCTGTGGTCTTCACAATCCTCTTGCAACAGGACAAGCTGGATGGCAAAACAAGTGCTAGGAATAGGCCAAAAGGAATATAAATGAAAAAACCATGGTTATTCCACCAAATATTGATTTCTGAACTCTTCCTTACTTGAAACATTAGTCTTATTGTTTCTAACTAAATATGAACTTGTTTTCTTTGCATTATTTGAGGTCTGACAGAACTGCTTCTTTTTTATTATTTTGAAGATTTCTCATTTACTACAAATAAATACAAAATTTTTTGCTTTGAATTTCGGAGACATGTCGTCAGTAGTTTATATAATAAAATAACAATGTACATTTTTCTCCAAAAATGTACCATTGAAGAGAAAAATCAGTGAAACTGAAAATTTTGCAGTGGTCTCTTAATTTTTTCCAGAGCTGTATATATTTATATAGTTAGCAGTGTAGGTCCGAGGTATCTTGGGCAATTCACTATCAAAAAAGATATAGATGAGGATTCCAACAAAAAACTCACTGCAAATAAAAAAAAAACCAATAAAATGTACACCTTTATTCTAATATATTTAACATCTAATATACAACTTCAAACCTTCAAAATACCAAACACAGATAACACCATTAGGGGCTGTCCAAATAGGAAAGGGACAAAAGTCATACAAAGCATAAGGTACGATAATAAATGTCGTTACTCATGATACTGATGTAATTGATCAGTCTCCGAAGTCCGCATGTGGTCCAATAGGAATCAAAATGAAGAAAAGATTAACCATATACAGTCCCTCTAATTGCCCTTTCTAATGGTAAGGTCATCGCCCCAAAGAGGGTGGCCCCACCTTCAACGACTGCCCCTAATAGACCCTACTACACCCCTACAAAAAGATAAATTATGGGTAATAAGGGTATCAAAAATAGATCCAATCCTAGATAAAATACAGCTAAAATTCAATTTCTACAGCATAATCCCGACGCGCTTCCCCTTTGGATACAGGTTCATCAGGGGACTAAATTCATGCCTCTAGCTGTAGACAGAATTGATAACTGACTGCCACGAATGTCTAGACCAAGGGGTATTTTAAATATATTAGATTAAAGGTGCAAATTTTATTGGTTTTTTTTTCTTCGCAGTGAGTTTTTTGAGGTATCTTGGGCTCACTGGATAGTCCATTTTAACACGGCTTATTTTGACATGGTTTTGGATGAGGTTTTCGGAGCGTTTCCGCTCCCAAAGCCTCGCCCAAAACCCCGCCTGAAACACGCTTCTTCAGAAGTGGTTTTAGAGGCGTTTATCGGCGAGTTTTTGGGCGAAGTTTTGGATAAGGTTTTTGATGAGGTTTTCACCATACAAATTAATAGCCATGACAAAAACCATGGTGAAAACCACTCCAAAAACCGCACTGAAAAACGCGCCTAAAACACGCTTAAAGAATTGACATGACACTTCTTTTTCAGCGCTTCCAAAGAAGCATATAAGAACCTCGTCGTGTGTGAACTACAAGGCTTTACATAGGAATCGATTAAATGAACTGGGGGCATTTTGGAAGCGTTTTGGACGAGGTTTTGGGCGAAGAAACGGCCCGAAAACCTCATCCAAAACCATGACAAAATAACCGTTGAACATGGTTTAAAAAGGGGGAGTATCGTTCATCAGTTCATGTGTTTCTTTATTTTCGTTTTCAGCCTTCAAATCCAGGGGCGTTTCTTTCCCCCCCAGTGGGGTTTCTTAATGAAGGGGGATGACATCACCCCCCCCCCTTCACTGTTCGTGTTGCCCCCCGAGTCAGTGGCTCTCCCCCCCCTCTCTGTCTGGTCCACTTTCAAAATGGTCGTTTTCCTCTCCCCATGCGTCTTTTTTGTAAAAATGTATGTTTACATACCACAGGCCCCTTTTTCAGTTAGACAGTCTTCTAGAACTAGAACACTATCTCTTTTCCTCTAAAGCTGGAGGTTTTTTTACAGTTAAAACCAGTCTTTAGAACTCATCCAGACAGCACGATCTGTTCCTTTCTATGTTTACACAAAAGGAGATTAGGCCTGGGCACAATTCTGCGTTTTTCTGATTTTTAAAAAGCAGTGCCCAGTGTTACGTGCAGTGTGGTTGTGCAAAGGGGGAAAAAGTTGCCAGCCCCTTTTCTGATTTTAGAGGGGCAGGAATGCACGCTCCCGGAATAGACGGGGGCCCCGACAGAAGTAAAAATTTTAGGCCTCAGCCAATGAAAATGGAAGACCATTTTTTGTAATATACAACCCTTTAAGGTTGATTCTGGTAGCCCCTATAAAAGAAGGGGGCCCCCCCAGTGTTTTTGATTTGGGTAGCCCCCTACATCTACTGTAATGATGCACATACCCTACATTTATAGGGCACATGTATGAAACGGGCTTTACGCCGTTTTCTTGGCGTAAACATGCGCCCCCACCCCGAATCCCGCTGTGGACCCACGTTCCCCCACTTTGCTGGGGACCGCATAAAGGGCGGGCAGTGGGGGGGAGGGGCGCGGGGTGGGGCGGTGTGGCTTTCCGGGGCGGGGGACGGGGGCCCGCCCGTTTCCCCGAGGCATTACCATCGCGGCTCTAAAAATCGCGGGTCGGCAGCCCCGAAAAGAGACCAGTTTTTTTTTTTGGTCTAAATTCGGCGGCGAAGTAAAGCAGGCCCCCAACATGGAGGAAGCGGATCGAAGACGCGCAGAAGCTCTTTTGCTCCGCTCCGACAAGCAGATTTGGTCGAAAGCTCCGGCGGGGGCCCGAAGGAAGCAAGAAGGAACATCCCAAAGGGGAAGCAGATCGAAGATGCAAAAAAATCTGGGCCTCCGCTCCTGCGAGAAAAATAAATGGGAAAAAAATCGCCTTTAAAAGGGGGGAAAACAGGTTAAGGAGGCACAAAAAAAAAATACACATAAAAAAAAAAAACATCACTTTTAAAACTTTTTAGAACGGCGAAATCAAACAAATATGTATTGCAAAATGGCCGGGAAAGACGAATTTAAAAATTTTCTGAAACCATTCTCATTGTGGGAAAAAAACCGGCATCAGAATAGGACGACAGTGAACCATTAAAAGTATGGGGGAAGAATTGACCAAATCAAAATCCCCGGGGGGTTTTTAAAAAATACATAAAAAATGCTGAAAAGTGTGAAAAGAGGGATTGGTGAGCTAGGGGAATCTCGGCTACTCACCAATCAGAAAGGAGTGACAAAGCCCCCATTTAGGCTATGGAGAATTTTAAACCCCAATCAGAAACGAGCGAAAAAAAGTCCCTTTTCTCCCTTTGGGGAATTTTACACCAATCAAAACCAGGGGGGGGGAAAATTAAAAAAATACAGTAAAAATGCTGAAAAGAGCTGATTGGCTGAGCTAGCGGGGGTCTGGGCTAGTCAGCCAATCAAGCGCGAGACTTCAGCCAAGGGACAAGTATGGGGCATCAAAAAATAAAGAAAAAAAGCATGATTTTTTGTTTTCAAATTTTATTTCGTTAGCACTTATAAAAGGTAAAACCCAAATTTTTCCCCCAAAAGGAAATATAATATGTGGCTAACGAAAAAAAGATTTGAAATCAAGAAAATCAGTTTATTTCTTTTTTTTCGTTGCACCCTACTATTGACCTTGGCTAACGAAAATAAAGAAAAAACATGATTTTTATGGTCTTTTTTTTTTTTTTTTTCGTTAGAATTTTTTAAATTCCTTTTCTTTACACCGGCAAAACTTTGTGTTTTTATAATTTGATTGGGCCATGTACATTTTATACCAGATTGCATTTGAAAAACCTTTGGAGCTCCGCTCGCTCTCCTTTTGGTCCAAATTTACGGCGCCTCTTTTAAATTGATTCCCATGCCTCTATAGAAAGCGCTCCGCCTGATTGGCTAAGCTGAACACCCCGCTTGCTTCAAACCAATCAGCTCGTTTCTGCCTTTTTACTGTATTTTGAACTGCCCCCCCTTTGAAATGATTGGTCCATTTTTCTCCATGGATAGAATCCCCAACTGCGTCCTTTTGATTGGGTAATTTTCCTCCATAGGATATAAGGGGACATTGTCGCCCCCCTATTCTGATTGGCTGTTTTGCCCCGAAATGGAATGCTTTAAAATTTTTAATTTTTCTTTCCGGCAATTCTCTCTATGGAAATTTCCTATGTAGCGCGGTTCGGGACAAACGCGTTTTTTTCGGGTTTTTTTTAATGTTTTTATTTTTTAAAGAAGGTTCTGGCTTTATCTGAAAAATGTTTTACACTGTATAAAAATTTAAATTTGTTGATTAATATTTTCATGGCACGGCGCTGAGCGCGGAGATTTGAGTGGCCATCTCTCCATAGAGTATAAGGGGGAAAGGAAGATGGCCTGATTGGCTGAGCTAGCCGAGACCCCGCTCTCCCAATCAGCTCTTTTCACATTTTTTACTGTATTTTGAATTATCCCGCCCCCGGATTGATTTGGTGTAAACTTTTCCCCCTAGGCTAGAATTTGGACTTTTTCGCTCGTATTCTGATTTGGTCTTAAACTTCTCCATAGCCCCAAATTTGGAATTTGTGTCCCAAATTCTGATTTTCTGAAATAGCCAAGCCCCCGTTTTTCTCAGCCCAATCACTGTTTTTAGCTTTTTACTGTATTTTTTAACAGCCCGCGTGGATTCTGATTGGTCAATCCTGCCCCATAGTTTTAATAGTTTTTAGTGTCGCTCCTATTGTTTGGTGGTTTTGGTGGACCTGAGAAAAAGGTTTCAGAATTTGAATTACTGTATTTTCCCGGGCCCTTTCCAATATCCTAAATTCTTGAATTTGGATATTGGAAAGTGATTTTGTTTTATGTAATTTTTTTTTTTTAATGTTTCAGCTCTTTTCCTGGAAGGTAAAAGCCTTTTAAAGGCGATTTTTTTGGGTTTATACTCCGCACCCACATCTGGAAAAGATTTCTCGCGCTCCAGCCTGTCTCGCATCGGAACAGATTTTCGGCCCCAGCCCCGCACGGCGCCAAGTCCCCCACTGCCCCCCATGCCTCGCACTGTGCCCCACACCCCTGGGGAGGTCAGGGAACTTTTCCCCCCCAGTCGGGGCACCCCCCTCGGACGGCAAAAACTTGGGCAGCGCCGACAGGCCCCCTGTCCCCCCCACTTGCCCCCGCATGGCCAGGCGGGGAGACTTTTCCCCCGCTGTATGATCGCACTACCTCCGGCGGACAATCTCGACGCAGCGCCAAAATTCGCCTAAACACCTGGCGAGTCCGGCGGCTTTTCATGTATGTATGAGGGGCCCCTCCCCGAATAAAAAACAGGGCAGATTCCGCCGGGAAAAAATGGGGGAAAACGGCGCCTCGACCCGGGGGATTCATTCTGCGCCCATAGTGTCTAGGGATTCTGGGAGAAGGGGGGCGTTTTATCCCCGGGATTTTTTTGTTTTCCAAATTTGGGGGTCGGGAAGAATTTTTTTCCCTAAAATAGGACAATTGGCTTTTTACCTAAATTTGGGGTTTTTTTTGCCTTCCCCCTGGATCAACACTTTACAACACTTTTTGCCCAAAAAAGGCTGAACTGGATGGGAGCTTTTTTCGCCCCTTTAAAATCGTATGTAACTATGTAACTCTGCCTCTTGCTTTTTACCTCTTTCTCTCTACCGTTTTGCCTCTCCCAAGGATGTGAATGCAGATAAAAACCAACTCCAAGTCTGCCATGCTCAGGGCCCCACTGTTTGTCAGTCCAACCCTGATAGTAATCCGGTCAATCCCTGCAAACGGGAGCAGCGAAACAATCGTACCTGTTAATCCACCTCCTTTTTGGGTAGTTGCTATTGTCCACATGGGAGAATATTTTTTGTGCCAATTGGGTTTAATACTATGGGCCGTCCCCCCCCGCACACTGCCCTTACAAAGTACTTCTTTTTTATTAGACAGATCCCCCTTGTTTTATTTGGAATTGTTCTTTCTACCATTGTTCTGCTTTTAACCACAAGCTTTTCTTCAGTTTCAGACTCAATAAAGGGGGTGTTTTAAATGATACATTAAGTTTTCTGGTTGTTTTTACGTGGGTCTGCCCCCGGCCCCCTACAGTACACGTACAAAACCCCGCAATATACTAGGCATTAATCTTAAAATTTTGGGGTCGCTGTTGACCTCGTTTAAATTTAAACAAATTTGTTTTTTTTTGTCAAGAAAAAACAAATCCCCTAGGAAAAATTTTCCAAATGTCTGTTCTCCTACTCATTTCCCTTTTTATATGACTTCACACCCTATCAATGGGATATATGAAACCATATGTTAGGGCAAGATAAAAGAGAGTGGGTGTAGTTGTCAGAAATGCTTAAATGGATAGAGAAACTTTAACTGTGTTTTAGTTCCCAGGGCGATGAATAAAACTTGTGCTCATGAAATGAATTGATAGAACCTTTCTCCAATTTATTAAAAAAAAAAAAAAGATTTTCAGTATTTATTTAATTCCCATGGAAGTCATCCCAATTCCTGAACCATAAATTTGGACTTCAAATCCGACTAAATGAAAAATAAAAGGCTGTAAAATCTTTATTGACAGAAAAAAGCTGTTCCATTTAGAAAGTCTCTCCTTTCTTCTAAAGTAGTAAAATATGTAGAGAGTAATAGATAATGTAAGAAAGTTCATGGTGGAGGCCTAGTTCTAAGAGAGTCAAACCTGTTCGGTGTAGGGACCCATCTGACCAGGTTGCCTTGTTGGGGCAGATGAGCTCACACAAAATGTATGCTAAGAACTTCCAATTTCTAAGACGTATAGCAGTAATGCAATAGAAAAATGCACTTTTAGAATGTGTATGTTGTTTCAGGGTCCATGGTCCTCTTAAGTCATATGAGAGATTGGCATATGGCTGCACTGAAAAGTAAATTCTAAAAAACACCTGGTCTGTACTTCCAACTCTAGTAAGAAGAGTAGGCAATAGGCATCAGGAGTGGGACAAGGTATTATGGTGCCCTAGGCAAATAAGGCATATAGCACCTCCAATGGAAACTTCAGCCCACTCCATACCTCTTTGCACCCCCTTTTCTGCCTGGGATGAAGTATTGTCCCAGACAGTCGCTTATCTTGGCCTACTCGTTGTCCCCGCTCTGATAGGCATAGTGTCACGATCCACCAGACTTCATGTCTTTTGTGTGCCCATAACATGCCTTTTGACCCTGGCAACTGTGGTGCTGTAACTGTTCAAGCGTTTGCTGTGTTTTCCAGCATGGCAACAGTTAAGTAACTGATTGTAGCAGCAGCAGCTGACAGCCATATCCCTGTCTGGCTAGCTATAAAAACCAGCCTCCGCTATCAGACCGGGCAGGAGTTATCTGAGTGCAAGCTGGGGCTGACCATCTGTGTTCCTGGTCTTTATCCTGGCACAATTCTGGATTCCTGTTTGGCATCCCTCATGGTCCGAGTCCGTCTACTGTTCCTCTGGCGTCCCTCCTGACTTAAGTCTGACTTCCTCCTGGCCCGTGTCTATCTGCAGTTCCTCTGGCGTTCCTCCTAGCATAAGTCTGAATTCCTCTCTGCCGTCCCTCCTGGTCCATGTTCATTTGCCGTTCCTCTGGCGTTACGTCTGATACAAGTCCGCTCACTAGTTTCTGCTTGAACTGTTTGTCCTGCACGTCCCTCACAGCCCCTAGGATGCACCCTTCCCCAAATATGTTTCACGGACTGTTTTTTGCACTTTTTTTCCTGTAAGTGTTGATTGCTGCAATAAAGTAATCTTGCTGAAACGTAACACATAGTCAGTTAAATTAAGTGGACATACAGTAGGGCAGGCAAGAAGAAGTCAAAATGAACAGCCAGGGTCAAAACCAGAATACACAGTAGAAGAAAATTATGTAGCAATTACTAAGGAAATGACACCTAACATTCAGGCAATGAGAATGTGTGTAGAGTCCCTTTACATAGGGACTAGAGTGTTTCCATGGGTGGGGAATGAAATTAGCGGTGTCCACTGGCCCTTTAAAGTAGCTCAGACCTCCTTTCATGTACTAGGGGGCTGCAGAGGACACACAGCCAGTATGGGAGCCACGGTGGGGCAGCCCAAAAGTGAAGGCAACCTGCCACACAAATCAGCCAACATGCAGTCAGGAGCATCGGAGTCCACAGATACAGGGCTGCTCCCAGCTTGGGGGACAAATCGCTTACGTTTTTGAAGAGGTCACTGCTTTTTTTTTGCATGCATGTGGCTCTTTTATTCACTTTTTTGGGATGCACTTGTTAACTTTTCTAACTTTTTATTAAAAAACAGGCAATTTAAAAAAAAAAAATAAACTTTTATTTTTTTGTTTCCCAACCGACGCAAACCCCCCTCTTATATTGTCTGGTACCCCTTTGGTATCAGGGGTTTAAAAGGAAGACATGAAAGCAGCCCCTTGAAAATGTGAGGCCCCTTTTGGGGGGGCGGGGGGCGGGTTTACTTATGGGTTGGAAGTGTAAAATATAGATGGACCTTCTCATCCTGATGAAATCATTGCAGGCCGGTTTTACCTTGGCTGTTTATGAAAAAAAAGGGGACCCCACTTTTTTATAATTTATTTATTAAAAATGACCAGGCAAAACTAGTAACTCCAGGCTGATAGACTGGTATGATAAATACACTGGTCGCTAACATCAAGCCCTAACTTTAGTAATGGGGAGGCATCTGTCAGACATTTTCATTACTAAACACTGGAATAAAATGGTAAAAAAAAATATATACTCCCCGACAGCCGACAGCAGCCCTCTCTGACCATTTTCTTAAAGAAATGGATCCAATTCTGGGTCAATGAAGTACAAAGGGTAAACCTGTAAAAAGCCAGAAATACTAACCAGCCTATTGGCTAACTGGAAACTAAAATGTATGAGAAGCCTAAGCCTGACTCTCCAATAGGTGGAGTAAGCCCTAAAAGTGCACACAACGTGCTGGATCCATTTATAGATGCGTGTTTGGATCTGTGTTTCGGGACCCTAAACGGACCCAAACCCATCTAACAATGTGCAGTGGGATTTTATGTTGCTTTCAATGTAAAACACGATCGGCGTTCAGACGTCTAATCGCCAATGTGTGTTTACTTGCGTCTTTCTGATGCGTCTTTCAGAGCCGTTGAAAGAATTGACATGTCAGTTCTTGATCCATTTGACACAGCAGACGCCCTATTTAGAAATATAGAGTGCGATCCTGCTGCAGCCAAAATGCATCCAAACATGCACCTGTGTGTTGGATGAGTTTTGGATGTGATTTGCGCAGCACATTTGAATGCGTTTTTCGGAATCCAAAACGGATCCAACACGTCGTATAAACATACCGTAGGGCAGTATGAAGTCTAAATACAGTCCTGCATGTGGGGAGGGTAGACATGTACTTCATTTACGTGTCCAAAGCTCATTTTAGTTAGAGCAAAATATAGCTTGACCCTTCATTTATTTATTAAAAATGACCAGGCAAAACTAGTAACAACTAGTAATGGTTCATTTTGGAGTCCTAACCCCAAGGGAGATTATTCTGTTCAGTGTAGGGCCCCATCTAATGAGGTTGCCTTGTGCACACAGATTGGTTCATACAGTTTGATCAAACTCTAACAACATCAGCCTTAGATAGATAAAGATGGATAGATAGATGGCTAGATAGATAGATAGATAGATAGATATGGGATAGATATAAAGATAGATATGAGAGATAGATAGATAGAGAGATAGATAGATATGAGATAGATAGATAGATAGATTGATAGATAGATAGATAGATAGATAGATATGGGGTAGATAGATAGATAGATCGATAGATAGATAGATAGATTTGAGCTATATAGATAGATAGATAGATGGATAGATAGATAGATAGATATGACATGGATAGATAGATATGACATGGATAGATAGATAGATAGATAGATAGATAGATAGATAGATAGATAGATAGATATGAGATAGACAGATAGATAGATAGATAGATAGATAGATAGATATGAGTGAGATAGATAGATAGATAGATAGATATGAGCTGGATTGATAGATAGATAGATAGATAGATAGATAGATAGATAGATAGATGGATGGATAGATGGATAGATAGATATGAGCTAGATAGATAGATAGATAGATAGATAGCTATGAGCTAGATAGATAGATAGATATGAGCTAGATAGATAGATAAATAGATATGAGCTGGATAGATAGATATGAGCTGGAAAGATAGATAGATGGATAGATAGATAGATAGATAGATATGGCTGGATAGATAGATAGATAGATAGATAGATAGATAGATAGATAAATAAAGATGGATAGATAGATAGAGATAGATAGATAGATAGATAGATAGATAGATAGATAGATAGTTTGATAGATTGATAGATTGATAGATGGATAGATAGATAGATAGAGATAGATAGATAGATAGATAGATAGATAGATAGATAGATAGATAGCTATGAGATAGATAGATAGATAGATAGATAGAGAGATAGAGAGATAGAGAGATAGATAGATCGAGAGAGAGATAGATAGATAGATAGATAGATAGATAGATAGATAGATGGACAGATAGATAGATAGCAGTAATTGAATTCAGAATAATCCATCTAATCAATGTTTTCAACATCTTAGTGCACGTGGATTGCTGATGTGTCTTTTCTAGAGAAAAATATGTTCAATAATTTAATTGTACATTATGCTAATTGCCTTGTAGTTAATATACCTATGGTACTGTATATTAAATTCTGTGTGTTTCATAATTTTCCAGACAATTTCTACTTTAATGGGGTTTTCCGACTCCCTTTCCTTTTAAAGGAAAGCCTCTTCCCTGTTACAAGATGCATGCTAGTTGCCAGCCGATCGTATTATACAATAATGAGGGTGGCACTTGCAGCAGTCCTCCCCATTCATTTCTACGGGAGTAAGGCCCTGTTCACACGGCGGATTTGGCCGCAGGTTTCGGCGCGGTTGCCGCGGCCAAAACCTCGTCCAAATCGCGCCCCAAACTCGCGTCTCCTGACGAGGTTTATCAGCGTGGTCGTGGGCGCGGTTGGGAAGTGGTTTTGGGCGCGGTTTGCGGCTAGGTTTTCGCCCATGCAAATTAATAGGCAGGACCAAACCTGCGCCCAAACAGCGCACCAACTGCGCCGAAAAGCACGGCGAAACCCACGCCGACACCGCGCGGAAGACTCGCTGCAAGAATTAACAGGAGACTTCTCACACATACGCGGGAAGGCCGCGGCACCAAAGCCGCGGCCAAAACCGCGCTGTGTGAATAGCAACACGGTTTCCCATCAGAAACCATGTAATGAACTTAGGGCGTTTGGGGTGCGATATGGATGAGGTTTTGACCGCGGCAACCGCGCCGAAACCCGCGGCCAAATCCGGCGTGTGAACAGTGCCTTACAAGTATAGCAGAATAAGTGTGCTTGGCTATATTCGGAACTTCTATAGAAATTAATGGAGCAGGTGGTCACAAGCGCTGTCCTCATTCTGTAACATGGTCAGCTCACTATGAGCCGACCTGTAACAAGGAAGGGGTGTCATGGGAGCACCCCTATGGTGCAGAGGTAGGTAGAAAACAGGTAGGTAGAACACCCCACAGAACCTTAAAGTTACAAGCAGTGTATAATAAATTCTTGGTTTTGGCATATTCTGCTTAGTTTGAAGGTCAGAGTTTATCTTTCATATTTCCAGAGCATTACATGAAATGAAATCTGAGCTCTGATTGGTCGCTATGGGCTCTGATTGGTTGCTATGGGCTCTGATTGGTTGCTATAAGCTCTGATTGGTTGCTATGAGCTCTGATTGGTTGCTATGAGCTCTGATTGGTTGTTATGGGCTCTGATTGGTTGCTGTGAGCTCTGATTGGTTACTATGAGCTCTGATTGGTTGCTATGGGCTCTGATTGGTTGCTTTGGGCTCTGATTGGTTGTTTTGGGCTCTGATTGGTTGCTGTGAGCTCTGATTGGTTACTATGAGCTCTGATCGGTTGCTATGGACTCTGATTGGTTGCTATGGGCTCTGATTGGTTACTATAAGCTCTGATTGGTTACTATGAGCTCTTATTGGTTGCTATGAGCTCTGATTAGCTGCTATGAGCTCTGATTAGTTGCTATGGGCTCCGATTGATTGCTATGGGCTCTGATTTGTTGATATGAGATCTGATTGGTTTCTATGGGCAGGGCCGTTACTAGGGGCGGGCGATCGCCCAGGGCGCCGACGCTCCGCTCACCTCGCTCCGCTGCCTCGCCACCCGGAGGTCAGCCCTTGACTCTGCGCAGCCGTTGTAACACGGCTGCGCAGAGTCACTCAGCAGCTGCACACACTCGCTGTGCAGCTGCTGCTACAGGGAGGAAGCAGGACGGATCGTTCCCGTCCTGACTCCTACCCTGTATCAGCGTCGCGGGGGGCGCACGGCTTTCACCATGCCCCCTGCGATGCTCGATCTCCTCAGCTGGCAGCTCTGCCGCCGAGGAGATCCCTGGGAGCTGCGTGACAGCGTAAGCGGCGTGATCACATCACGCTGCTTACACTGCTCAGCAGCTCCGGGACATGGACGCGGGCACCATGGCGAGGTCAGTGATTTTTTTTTATTTTATCATAGCAGGGGCTATTACCTGGCTACATGGGGGCTATTACCTGGCTACATGGGGGCTAACCTGGATACATGGAGGCGCTAACCTGGCTACATGAGGTCTAACCTGGCTACATGGGGGCAGCTACCTGGCTACATGGGGGCAGCTGCCTGACTACATGGGGGGGTACTACCTGGCTATATGGGGGCGACTACCTGGCTATATGGGGGCTACTACACAGCTATAGTGGGCTACTACCTGGCTACATGGGGGGCTACTACACAGCTATAGGGGGCTACTACCTGGCTACATGGGGGCTAACATGGCTACATGGGTGCTACTACACAGCTATAGGGAGCTAGTACATAGCTACAGGGGGCTTTTGCCTGGCTACAAGGGGGCTACTACATGGCTACAGGGGAAATATTACATGGCTACAGGGACAACTATCTGGCCACAGGGGGCTACTACATGGCTACGATGGGATACTGTCTGGCTATAGGGGGCTGCTCTCTGGCTACTGTCTGGCTACAGGGGGCATATTACATGGCTACCATATGAGGTGCTATAGATGGGGAGTTTGTATAGAGATAGGAATTGGTAGAGAAGTGCTGATAAATTGAGGAGTCTAAGATGTTTGTTTTGTAAATTATACAGTGAAGAGTCATGGCCGGGAGAAGACGTCATAGTAGTCTGGGACAGATGGAGAAGAAAGAGGAAAAGAGAAACAACTCTTCAGAGACGTCTCCTGTAAGTCCCTGGATGTAACTTTACTGTAATCCATTATATGTCTGCGGAGCCTGTGTACAACTGGTATCCAATACTGTATGGTCCCTGTATGCCGGTTATATAGGATGTAGTATAATGGTTTGCATTCGGTAATGGTCAGTTTGTATTATTCAGTCACTATATGGTGATATGTGGTCATGGTGTGGTGGAATTATTCGGTCACTATGTGCTGGTGATATGTGGTCACAGTGTTGTGGTATTCGGTCACTATGTGGTGGTGATATGTGGTCTTAATAGGATGTTGGCACTATTAGCCTGGGATTCTGGTTGGTGTAGCGGTGTTATTTGGTAACTGTATGACTATTATTTAGTAGTTTTATACGTAGCACATTGTGGTAAAGCTTTTTGTATATTTGGTTGACGGTGATGCATCGTGGAAATTTCTTCACCTTGCCCTGAGTGCAGTTTAGCCTAGGAACTGCCCTGTCTATGGGCTCTGATTGGTTGCTATGGGCTCTGGTTGTTATGAGCTCTGATTGGTTGCTGTAAGCTTTAATTGGTTGCTATGGGCTCTGATTGTTTGCTATGAGCCACAAAGAAAGTCTTAGATCTCGACAGTTTTCATGCATGAGGCCTTTTTTAGTAAAGCATATAAAAATATATTATTTGTAAAAAAAAAATCACAAAATTTTAATTTCTATTTTAGCCACTCGATGTCAGTAGAATAAACCTAGTTGAAAACACCCTTTTTTTTTTTTTTTTGCACCATTTGTTGGGTACAGATGACACAATGTTCAGGATGGAGTTTTTAGACCAAGTCCTGTTCTGGGACAGTAGTTGCAGATGAATTGTTACACTTACTAGATATAATGCACTTGTTAAAGTCATAGATTTGGAATGATGCAGCCAGTGTGAGGTGCAGGGACCAGCTTTACTGTATAAAGACATGTTATTTATTCAATATCGTTGGCAGCATTTTGCATTTTGCTGTAGGTTTTTTTTTGTTTTTGAAATTTTACATTTGTATCAGAAATCGACTTTACGAACTAATTACGGCACGGTACAACTTTGCTTTATTGTAGGTACAGACCAAGAGCAATGTTCACACAGCACATTGTTTTTTTGATAAAAATATGCTGAGAATCCAACGTTAGGGGGCAGAAATCTGGGGCAGGCAATTCTGCTTGGTGCCACTGATTTTGCCACAGTTTTCAAGGTGTATTGTTCAGTTGCTTAATGGACTCCCCTTTGAAACCACATGGGGCAGTCCCAGATAATGGGCCACATGTATGAAAACTGTCTAGGTCTAAAACTTACTTTTTTGCCCATAACAACCAATCAGAGCTCATAGCAACCAATCAGAGCCCATACCAATCAATCTGAGCTCATAGCAACCAATCAGAGCCAATAGCAACCAATCAGAGCCCATAGCAACCAATCAGAGTGCCCCTTTCATTTTTCCAGAGCACTATATGAAATGAAAGGGACATGCGGGTTGTGTCTGGCATGTGATTGGTGTATGCGGGTTGTGTCTAGCGTGTGACTGGTGCTTGTGGGTTCCAAATAAATGTAGTAGTTTGGATGACAGCATCTTAAAAGCAGGTTTCACCTTTATTCCAAAGTGAGAAACACCATAGCAATGTTTCAGCCCGTAAATACATGGCCTTTTTCAAGCAGCATGAAATACAAAGTGAATACATGTGTATTTAAACGGATACGAAACCCTCCCATCTCTCAATTCAACTAATCAAGTGACATTAGAACAAACCACTGAAAGTGTAACACCTAGGATAAAATATAACTTTTAATAGATTACCAATAAAAAATTATTTAATATATTCCTACTATACATAAACCCTCCAAAATTTTTTCCCTTAAATAGCTAAAACTGCCTACCAAAGAAATGGAGGACCCGCCCCAATAAGGGCGCCCCAACTGGAACCTAAACTATCTCTGTAATGTAGTACACTGAAAATTAAATGTATTCTGTATTGCCATTAAACCATTTCTTAGATTGTGAGTCTAAAATTCCTGTAGCTCCGAATACCACCCCCCCTTTGGGAATGGAATGTGTAGCCTGTGATTGTGAAACTTCACAGAAAGTCATTTTGGACAAGTATATTACCCCGTGTGGTTACAACCCAGTGCATATCTGATAAGCACTAAATTGATGACAATTTTACGACTCGTAAAATATACAATCCCCATTCAGTAAAGTCCAACAGATGTGGCCTATGACCCCCCAACCAGTGCAGAGGTCATTGATCTGTCCACAGCAGAAGCGCAGTCCGTGACTGCCATCTAGCGTGAATAGTAAGCAACAACCCTCATTAGACAACAAAGAGTCCACCCACCTCATTATATTTTCAGCCAGTAAAAGAGTAGCCAAATATGAGAGAGGAGGGGAAACCTGGACAGAGATTTGGGCCTATAAAACACATGGCCAGACTCAAATCTGTGTTAGAGCCTGGGGTTCAATTTCTGATTGAGCTGTGTTCCATTTTCCTTTATCGAAACCCCTTGGATCTGAAAGCTGAAGCAGTTGTGTGAAATCTTTCTAAGCATTTATCCTTTTTATTTTTATCTGTTTGATGCGTATGTCATAGTCATTGTTATTGTATTTTGTTTATGTAAGCACTGTACCTATCCTCTTATTAAAGTTACAACTAATAAGCTTAGTTCTTGTTGCTGCATGGATCCATTTCCTTGAAGGAGTGTTTTTTTTCTGTAGCTGCTGGAGAGCAGTGAGGTGGCCCTGTAAGCATTTTTACATGTTTTTAGAATATCTGTTAGGAATCAGATTCCTTCCGGCTGATTCTTTTTGATTATTGAAGGAAGGTGGTGGCAGCGGATAACTTGGGGTGCTGGAACTGTCTTGTGGTGCGGTTTATGCTTGATTCGCTACCTGATTGAGAGGTGAACGCAAGTGGAAATAAATCGACTCCATTACTGTGGCCCCCAGTCACGTGCTGGTGAGTGTGTACGTGACAATCTTGGTCCTAACTAACCCTAAATACCTATGCTATTAACAATTAACGAAAAAGCAAGAAAGAAAAAGAAAAAGAAAAAATAATTGTTCCCCCCCCCAAAAAAAAGTATTTAAACTAATATTATACACTATGTTCCCAATATATAACTATGTTCCAATGCGTTTCCCCCCAATCGTGGGGTTCATCAGGGAACACAACTGAGTCCAAAAGGACACAAAGATATATACAGGCAATGCACAAAAATGATAAACTCACGTCCCTTTAGAGACAGTTAAGATGGTATAAGAGTAGCTGATGCTTATTCTGAGGGTCCCTGATGCAACTGTAACGGATCCCTCAAATACGGTTGCCGAGATGTAACTGAAGAAGGCAGCAATGATAGCCCGTTCTAGTATGAATAAATACAAGAATAAATGATTGGTGGCAGCTGTAAACTCACCTTGACTGAGTCCGCGGCGTTCTTTGATTTCAAGTGCGCAAGCGCAGCAAAGCGCTAACACATGCGAGTGGCCGGAGAAAACTACAATTACCGTCACACATCGCGGCCCCCCATTTGCGCATGCGCAATACGGCATTCTGTGATCTCAGATGCGCACGCGCGGTGGAGCACTGACATGTACAAGTGGCCAAAAAAGACTACAATTCCCGCCATACATCATGGCTACCCATTTGCGCATGCGCAATACGGTTCAACGCGGCAAATACAGTACTATCATGTAAATACAGGAGGTAAATATATCAATAGGGCTATAGAACGTCTTTGCAAGGTGAAAATATGTCAAAAGCACTTGTCATAAAAATCCAGAACACTTGAAAAGAAAAAAAGAAAAAGAAAATAAAAATCACTTTTATCGATGAATTATAAATGTTACACACTATAATAGAAAACTAAAAAGATATTTGTATTTTAATTTGAGAAACCCATATATTATTAGTAACGGCATAACAGATAATTAATAAACTAATACAACCACTGGCTATGCACGAGTAGGAGTATAAACATAAAGCATTATACAATTGCAAACAAAATAGTAATAAATAATATACATAGGTGGACTACTATGGGAAAAAAAGGGGGTTATCATTCCTGTATAAATTTTTTATATTATTGCTGAATTAGATAAATGAGGCAAAAGATAGACACTCATTGAGGCCCATCGGTTTCAAGGTCTTAAGAAAAAAAACATATATGGGCAGGTACATGAACACTGATAAATGACCCCCTTTGTTTTACAATTTGCATAATTATACATCTGAAAGACTCGACCTGTAGAAATACACAGGAAGGACTTCGAAACATTGATGAATCCACAAGCCTTGCAATTCCCACATTTATATGTGCCCACCGTTTTGGTCGTTAGCCAGGTGTTAGGGGTTCGTGGAGGAGTGTAAAGGCTATGTACAACATGATCCCCAATATTTTTTCCTTTTCTAAAAGTAATTTTGGGGGGAGGAATCGACAAACTCAGAGAGTATAGAGTCCTGGGTGAGGAGAGGCCAAAAATTCTCAATTAGATTACGAATTTCTCTTGAACCCAGTCAAACGTGCAATAATTCGCATTTTATCTAAAGAGTGTTTACGTGAATGAGTTTGGAGAAATTTATATTTTCTATCATTATCCCGAGGCAAATTGATACCCTGTGATAAACCTTTTTGGGATGATCCCCTTCCAAACTCTAGTCTTTAATAGATCTGCTTCCTTTTTAAAGGTAAGCGAAGAAGAACAATATACTGGCCTTTTGGAATACCACGCCTCAATGATGTTGGATGAAAACTTTCCCATTTAAGCAGACTATTTCCTGCTATGGATTTTCTGTGTATAGTGGTCTCCAAAAAACCAGCTGCACCTTTTTTAATACACAAATCCAAAAAAATCAACTCTTGATCATTAATTTCAAACGTAAATTTCAGGCCAATAGGGTTGACGTTTAGGCTCTCCACAAAACTTATAAAACAATCCCTCTCACCAGACCAAAAATGATAAGGTCGTCGATCAAGAAAAGCGTCCCCAAGAATATAATGTTGTGGTGAATCTCTGGTACGCTTCATATTACATAAATAATTAAAATACTATTGAGTAACGCTGAAACAAACATGAAGCTTAAAGCAGTGATAGACATAAAATTTCTGCCACTTATACCTCTCTACGATATTGATTGGGCAATTCCCTACACAGGATGCACGAACATCTCTCTCAGTACATGGAGCTTGTGGGTTGTGTCTAGCATCTGACTGGCGCTTGCAGGTTGTGTCTAGAGTGTGAGTGGCCCGTGCCGGATGTGTCCAGTGTGTGAGCTGCATGTGCGGGGTGTGTTTCTGGCATGTAAGTGGCATGTGCGGGATGTGTCTGCCATGTGACTGGTGCTTCTGGGTTGTGTCTAGTGTGTGACTGGCGCTTGCGGCTTGTGCCTAGCTTGTGAATGGCGCTTGCGGGATGTGTCAGTCTTGTGTACTGGCTATTATCCGGGTTTGTCCTATGTGTGACTGGCGCTATGGCGTGTTGTTCTCTTCTCTAGCTCTTGATACTGACCAGGCGCTTCGGCGGTATTGTCTTAGCATGCAACTACAGGTGGCTTGCGGGTTGTGTCTAGTGTGTGACTGGCGCTTGCGGCTTGTGCCTAGCTTGTGAATGGCGCTTGCGGGATGTGTCTAGCTTGTGACTGGTGCTTCCGGGTTGTGTCTAGTGTGTGACTGGCGCTTGTGGGTTGTCTCTAGCTTGTGACTGGCACTTGCAGGTTGTGCCTAGCTTGTGACTGGCGCTTGCAGGTTGTATCTAGCGTGTGACCAGCATATGAGTGGCGTGTGTAGAACATGTCTAGCATGAGTGACATGTGCGGTGTGTCTGGCTTGTGAGTGGTGTATGCGGGATGTGTCTGGTGTACACTATTTTTTCGGTCATACTTGATGGAACACGTGGGGGCCCAATGGGGGGGGGGGGCATTGAAAAGTTTGTTATGGGGCCCCGCCATTTCTAGTTATGCCACTGGTGTAAAAGGAATATGACATGTTTGTTGTAGTAAATACTAGTATTTCCCATGAATAAACAATATTGAATCATCCGTCCTTAAAAGGATATTTCATGACTAATAAAGAGCTTGTTAGTCCATCGGGGCATGAAAAGAAACAGAAGAAAAAGACTTACCTCGTAAAATCTCTCGTTCCATTATTCTTCACATGACCATGGAGTCAGTCACAGGCCGTAGTAGCCATGTGTGGTATATCCAGCATGTGACCAGTGCTGCCTGTGAAAAGCTGCAGGATCATGTGAAGAATGAATGCGGAAGTCATCTGCCGGGATCACCAACATGGCCGCAACGATGGAACTAGAGATTTTACAAGGTAAGTTTTTGTTTTTTTTTCTACTTTCAATTATGCCCTGATGGACTAACAAGCTCTTTATTAGTCATGAAATACTCCTTTAAATCTCCATGCTGTGCTGTTCCCCTTTAATTCCTCCAAAAAATTAATTACCAATCTGTCAGCCGGGTGTTACTAGTTGGGGGTGTGTGTCCCTGCACAATCTGACATTGTCCAATCAGAGCCGACAGCCAGTGTGTGATGGACACACCCCTCTGAAAAATTGGAATGGTACCACCCACTTGACAGATTCAGTAATACATTTCCAGGAGGAATAACAGAGGAACAGCACAACACAGAGTTTTAAAGGAAAACTGCACCAGAATTGTTACATCACAGGGAACACAAGGATTTACTAAAACAGACCTGTCAGGAGAGGTCATAGGTCCTCTTTAACTCTTCCTGAAGCCCACTCCCTTCCATTGCTGGATAGAAACTGATGAGGCAAGGGATTGGCTATAGCATCATGTGATTAATGATCATAACATTATCGTTGGGAAGCACCAAGAGCAGCAATAGCGCTGGAATGGAGCTGCTGCAGAAGGGAGTTACATCTATTTCTATAACTAACACCTTCCAACCTGAAACCTAAGTTTTTTTTAAGTAATGGACAACCCATTTAAAGGACCACTTAAATTTTGTGCTCCTCCCCAGTTCTGTACAAATTTACTCTAGGTGCACTGTATCGCCAGTAACTTTGCTTACATGCACCTGAATACAGGATATCTGGCTGATGCAACAGTCTCTGTTAGGTCACGTGACTTGCAGTCAGATTATCTAAAATACACTGTGCTTTTGATGCTGATAGGAAGTCTGTCTCTTTATGCATTCCCATGAGAATTACTTTGCATTCCTATGGGAGATTTATAGAGAGATTCACTTCTGGGTCACACAACCATTCTGTTAGTTTCAGATACTCAGTGAGCAGGTCACATGACCCAGTAGCAGCAGTGAGAAATCCCGTATTCAGCTGCAGGTAAACACAATTAATGACCCCACTGTGTACCTAGAAGCAATTTCTAAGGGTGAATTCATATGGCTTATAACAGTGTATACTGTGCGCAGCACTATACGCCGGGAGTTTTAGAAGTAAGTGCTGGCCAGCAAGTACTTCTAAAGCGCTCTAGCCGGCCACTGTAGTGTTCCCTGGTGCGTAAGTGCCTGGAAGAAGTGTACAATGTCTCTCCTTCTCTTCCTCCGCGGTTGCGCATTGATGTGTTGCGGAATACGCTGTAAAATCATAGCTATGATTTTACCGTTATTGTGGGGCGTACTTCAGGCGTATTGCAGCTAAATTACTCCACGAAGTATGGTCTGCATTTACATCCTAGGGGCTTGTCCAGACGGATTCTATCTTTGAAAACCATGTTACATAGTTACATAGGCCGAAAAAAGACGAGACGTCCATCTAGTTCAGCTAAAGTGTTGATCCAGAAGAAGGCAAAAAGCCCCCATAGGTAGAAGCCAATTTGTACTCCATTTAGTGAAAAAATTCTTCCCACTCCAATCTGACAATCGGAATAATCCCGGATCAACGACCCTTCTCCCAGAATCCGGTCACTATAACTTGCTCTATAGTATATTACATATAGAAATTGTAACAGACCCATCCTCCAGAATCCCGGTCACTATAACTTGTATAGTTTTCACATCTAGAAATGGTATCCAGACCCTTCTCAGAATCCTGAACACTATAACTGTTATATTATTACATCTATAAATGTATCCAACCTTACCCAAATCCTGGTTCCACTATAAACTTGTTATATTATGACATCTAGAAAATGTATCAGACCCTCGCCAGAATCCGGTCACTAGAACTTGTTATATTTATTACAAGTCTAGAAATGTATCCGGACCCTGTCTCTCGCATCTCAGAATCCTGGTCACTATAACTGTTATATTATTCACATCTAGAAATGTATCCAGACCCTTGCTACCAGAATCCCGGTCACTAGAACTTGTTTATATTAATACTTCTAGAAATGAATTCCGGACCCTTCTTCCAGAATCCTGGTCACTATATCTTGTATTATTATTACATCTAGAAAATGTATCCGAACCCTTCTCCAGCATCCTGTCACTATAAATTTTAAATTATTACATCTAGAAATGTATCCATACCCATCTCCCAGAATCCATGCTCACTATATAACTTGTTATATTATTACATCTAGAAATGTACCCAGAACCCTTCTCCAGAATCCTGGTTACTATAAACGTTAAATTATTACATCTAGAAATGTATCCAACCCATCTCCAGAATCCTTGACACAATAAACCATTTGTTTATATAATTACATCTAGATATGTATCCAGACCCTTCTCCAGAATCCGGCTCACATAGAAACTTGTTTATAATTATTACATCTAGAAATGTACCCAGACCCGTTCTCAAATCCTGTTACTATAAACTGTTAAACTTATTAGCATCTAGAAATGTATCCATACACCTTCTCCCAGAATCCTGTCCACAATAAAGCTTTTTAATAATTACAACTATAAATGTATCCAGACCCTTCTCCAGCGCGACCGCGGTCACTAGGAACTTGTTATTTATTACATCTAGAAATGTATCCGACCCTTCTCGCAGATCCTGGTCACTATAACTTGTATATATTATTACATCTAGAAATGTATCCAGACCCTTCTCTCTCCAACTCCCGGACATAGAACTTGTATATTATTACATCTCATAATATGTATCCGACCCTTCCCAGAATCCTGGTACACTATAACTTGTATATTATTACATCTAGAAGATGTAATTCCGACCCTTCTCCAGAATCCTGGTCACATAACTTGTTATATTTATTTACATCTAGAAATTATCCAGAACCCTTCTCCAAATCCTGCTCACATAGAACCTTGTTATATTATTACATCCAATAAATGTACCCATACCCCTTCTCCAAATCCTGGGTATACTATAGAAACTGTTAATTATTACATCCTAGAAATGTTAATCCAGACCCTTCTCCAGAATCCATGTCTCTATAACTTGTTATATTATTACATCTAGAAATGTATCCAGACCCTTCCACCAGAATCCCCGGTCACTAAATTTTATATTATTACACTATAAAAGTATCCGGACCCGATCACCAGAATCCTGGTCACCTTATAACTTGTTATATTATTACATCTAGAAATGTATCCGCGGACCCTTCTTCCAGAATCCTGGGTCACTATAAACCTGTTATATTATTACATCGTATAATTGTATCCAAACCGTTTTTTGACTTCTGTTATTTGAATCACCATGAACAATTTCCTCTGCAGAGAGCTCCACAGTCTCACTGCTCTTACAGTAAAGAATCCCTTTCTATATTTATGTAGAAACTTTCTGTTGGACGATGCGGTTTTCAACTAGTATTTTATGTGGATTTAGGTTGGTTTTTTTTCAGTGGATTTACAGTCAGAAAACTCGTCCCATTCATTTCTATAGGGTTTTGGATGCATTTTATGTTTATTTTAGGTTTTTAGCCATCCGAATTGACCTCAATAGTCAATTTTCCACATGAAATGTGACAGAAGAATGAAAATGTTCTAAGTTTTTTTACATTTAAAAACCGACCGACAAAAATACCCATTTTATGAACTACAAGGCCAAGTTGGGAGGTCAACGGGGATGATTTACTGTTGGTTTTAGACGAGTCGCTCAAGTTGGAATCCGCATGGGTTCCAACTTGAAATACTTCTCGTGTGGGCGGAGGCTTATGAACTAAAGGAAAAGAAATGCGGAGTGGCCCTTTAAGTGGTTATTTTTAAATACATTTGAAGTCTCTTTCAAGAAGATGTCTGCATGCAAAACAATGAGAAAATTGAAAACACTGCAATCGGCAATATACTGAAGCATTCAGGTAAGCGCTGCAGAGAATGAGATTCTGTATCCAGTGGGAATAGTGACTCATCAGTAGGATGCTCGGAACACATAAGACATGGAAAAGGTAGATTTGTTCCACATAAAAAAAGCAATGTACTGACACGACTGTTTCACCAGAGACTGTCACAATTTGTCCTGTCGGATCTACGCATTGATCTCTCAGCCGACAGACATGAACGGTGCTGGCGGCTGAGGATGAATTGCAAATTGGATGATTTGGCAAGAAGTGTATGAGCTGCAGGACTGTATGTCCGTTCTTCTGAGACATTGAAAGAGATCCAACAAAAACAGAGTATGCAATATGGCATATTTGGTCATATTCAAGGGTAGGACTGGGACATGTTGTTCTGGGGCCCTAGGCGGATAAGACATATAGCGCCCCCTCCAATGGAAAAATCAGTCCACTGCATGCCTCCTTACGCCCCCTTCCTGCCTGAGATGAACTGGCGCCCTAGTTGATGACCTACCTGTCGTCTCGGCCCTGTTTAGGGGCATAGCTATAGGGGGTGTAGAAGTAACAGTCTCTACGGGCCCTGGAGCTTGAGGGGGTCAAAATCCATTCTGCCACATAAGAAGACACCAGCATTGTTAAAGGGGTATTACCATGAGGTAAAAAAAAACCTGCACTGCCCACTCGCAGCTAACTGCGAGCCGGTCATATATGTAAATGAGGAGGGCGGTGTCAGCTGGTGTCCTTCTCATTTACTTCTATGGGAGCTTCAGAAGATAGCCAAGTAGCTGCAGGGGAGGCGTGGGGCATTTACTTTTTGAATTAGGGCCCAAAAGTTTCAATTTACGCCTCTGGTCATACTGACTACTGTCTAGCAGAGTTTTCTGTCCTGCCATTGTGCAGTAAGCATGGCTATAGTTTTGTGATTTTAAAAGGGTTGTCTCATCTCAAAGTTTCATAGGATGCATGAATGAAATAATGCTGCTTGGCTCTGTCACTTCCTGGTCAAGCTGTCTGTAATTAGCATATGAGCTCAGTGTATCTAGACTTCTCTGTTTATTATGTTTATTAGTCCAGATTAGCTAAATTACCTTCTACCAGGACAGGAGAAGCTGCTGAGCTAAAGTAAACAGTAGAGTAATTACTGTCTTTTGTTTGAAAGATCAGATAACACACAAGCTTTCACTCACAGCCAAGACCTGGGTGATGATGTCACTCCCTGCTATCAGATAGAACAAACAGCAGTGGAAAAGAGTAAACAGGTCGGTCACTTGGGAAACCTAAGAACCCTTAGAAGGTGATTAAATCATTTGTAGCTCTTTAACAAAAAAAGATGAACAAAGCAATATATTTGGAAAACTTCTTCATTTAGTGTTCCCTACATTTTGAAAGCTATTCCTTTTTAGTGTGACAACCCCTTTAAGTAAATACAGGCAGTCCCCGGGTTATGAAGGGGATAGGGGCTGTAGGTTTGTTCTTAAGTTGAATTTGCATGTAAGTCAGAACACGTGCTGCAGAGGCATGCTGGCACTTATAGTTCCACAGCTACAAATGACAGCATGCCACACCACACATATACTAATTATACGGGTGCTAATTAGTCCAGTATATGTGTTTAACATATGCTGCTGTGGCATGCTGGCACTTGTAATTCCACAGCTACTTGCTGCTGTGGAGCATTAAACTACAAGTGCCAGTATGCCACAGCAGCATATGTTAAACACATACACTGGACTTATCAGCACCCATATAATTAGTATATGTGTGGTGTGTAGTTCCACAACTACAAATGCCAGCATGCCACACATGTACTAATTGTACGGGTGCTGTTACAGTACAGTATTGTATTCTGCATTGGAGGTGGCTGGGGAGGGGTGGAGCAGTAATAACAGACCTGCAGTGCTGGGGCCAACAACGCTGGACCAGATTGGCGGGAGAGGGAGCTGTTGTGCCTGAACTTGGAGGTTCCCAGCGAAAAGTGGCTGGGCAGAAGCAAGGTAAAAAGAGCTGGAAGACGCAGTGGGCAGAGGAAGCCTTGCAACGTTCTGATGTTATTATGGGGTGTGCAATATCAGCAGGGTGAGCCCCATAAATCTCTGTTTGTAACTAGGAGACAGACAGAAGTTGGAACGTCGTAAATCAGGGACTACTTGTAATGTCCTATTTTTTTATGATTTTTTTTTTTTAGTAAAGTAAGTGTAGGGATTTAGAAGACAATGAGGACCATTGACGTGGGTTGTAAGCTGGCATATTTTGGTCAAAACATAAACTTATACCTCATATTTGATATTTTTCCAGTATGCAGTTTTGCCCTAAATACTGGGGAGCGGAGGTTGTCAGTATTTTGTGTTGGACACATGAAATGTGCTGGGCACAATCAAATAGTAGAGGTGTCATAGGTTGTAAGCCAGCATGATGCACCACATGTAACTATATACCTGGCATCCTTTATAAGTCTTATCTATGTCCAATTGTAATACTAGCAATCCAATCACCCCTCTAATGGATAGTAGGTGTGTGAGTGGTTGTAGATTAGTATATTTGCATTTGAGCAAATATACTATATACTGCTGTGGCTTTTCGGCAAACTGCTGTGAACTGTTTTGTATCCATTGTGCACATATGTACTAAGCAATTGTGTCCCTCATGGATAGATGTTTGAGTGATTGCTCCTAAGTATCTGCACCTGTTCACCATCTCCTATGTAGCACCGGGATTGTTATTGCCTCCTACTGGGAATGAGGTTTTTTTTGTCCCTTGCCATCGTGCAGTAAGTATGGCTGTGTTTTGTGATTAGCAGGGTATAAAGCCTTTCACACGAGTACTTAAAAAAGTCATAGGGCAAAATAGAAAAATGAGCTGGGCCCCTGAACACCTAATATCAAGAAACTGAAACAGCAACATAAGTAGAAATAATTAAAGCTATAAATAATACCGCCACATATTAGAGAACCCCCCCCCCCCATAGCAGTGTTGGAGAGCAGAAAGCTATTAACTTGCTATTTGCTGCAAAAAAAAACTATAATTTTCTTGAACTTGAGTCCTGCCCCCTCTCAATCACTGAGCCTCAGGCTGCTGTGGCTATAGTTATGGCCATAATTTAGATATAGTATCAGGTATAGAGTATGAAAACAAAGCGATCATTTGAGTCCAGCTGTGAAACCTAAGGCAGTGTGTGATAGAATTAGAAAATCCTCTGATAAAACCTGGTATTTTATGATTTAGTGTATTTATCTGACCTTGTAATCAGGAGTGTAGCTGTAGGATCATTGGTGCCACCACGACCACCATCATCACCAGGAACATCTGACTCTTTAAATTTTTATGAGCAGAGGTGAAACTAAGGGCGACATGTATGATCGGATTTTTCACCCTTTTCTGGCGTCAAATGCGCCAAAGTGAGCAGCCTACGATGTCTAATGCGCCTAATGAATGTGTTAGGTGCATTGTTCGTAAGACTCGACACTTTCTAATGCACCTAATATGAGGGGGTGTTCTGGGGGCGTCACACCACACTCGTAATATTAGACACATATATGAATGTGGTTCGGCAAAACTAGGCGCATTACTGCTCGGACAGGCAGACCTATCTCAATGTGCTCTGCCTGAGCCTGAGGAGTCGAAGTGGAGCTGGATTTGCTGTTAGGACACAAAATGTCCAACATTTCTCAATTTACACCAGTGCAATAAAAAAAAAAAAAGATAATTATCAAACTATATAAAATTTAATTAATTACATGTTATAAAAATTTTATCATATGAAATTATATAAAAATATATAATATCCCAAAAATATAAAAATGTCTCCTATAAAATGTATTTAAAATGAATAGAATCTAAATCTAATTTTACATGAAATAACCACTGATGATGTTGTTCAGATTTTGTAACTTTAAATTTTTACTACATAAAATTTTATTTTTGCTGCTCTCACCCTTTATTCCACATACAGCAAGAGCCCGCACAGCACAGGTATTGCTGGGACCTGTCATCCTCCAAGCAAGATCAATACCATAGTTTCTATTCACTGACATGCTATTCTAATGACTTCTCTTATTTCCAGCCTATCTATAGCCTTTATACATGTTTGGTGCCTTACTTATGCACCTAAGTTCCATAGTGCGTCAAACACATAGGCGAAGCGCGATGAACTTTAGACTCCATTTATTATCGCACAAAAAACACTTTCAGACATTCAGGCGCATTATACACTGAAAAACAGATGAGAAAATGAACTTCTATGCGTCTAGTTCCATACATGTCTCCCTAGGGGTACTTAGGACAGAATTTTTTGTGGAAAAATCCATTGTGGAATCCGCGATAGAAGTCCAAGGCATTCCCATGAAACTACTGCACACTCAGCCACACTTTTGGACATAGATTAGGCCCATTACAATGGCGCTACCTGCATCTAGTCTAATCTGAAATGTTATTTCCTTTTTTATGTTCAAAATTTTAACATTTGACAGACTCATACTTTCGGAAAGGGAGTATAAAGCAGGCTCCCTCGCTGAGGCTGGTGAATAGGTGACAGGTAACAGCTGATCATTACATAGTTACATAGTTACATAGTTTGTCAGGCCGAAAAAAGACATACGTCCATCCAGTTCAGCCCATTTATTAAAGTGTTGCTAAAGTGTTAAAGTGTTGATCCAGAGGAAGGCAAAAAACCCCCATGAGGTAGAAGCCAATTGACCTCATGTTAGGGAAAAAATTCCTTCCTGACTCCAATCTGGCAATCGGAATAAATCCCTGGATCAACGACCACTCTCCAGAATCCTGGTCACTATAACTTGTTATATTATTACATCTAGAAATGTATCCAGACCCTTCTCCAGAATCCCGGTCACTATAACCAGTTATACTATTACATCTAGAAATGTATCCAGACCCTTCCCCAGAATCCCGGTCACTATAACTTGTTATTACATCTAGAAATGTCTCCAAACCCTTCTCCAGAATCCTGGTCACTATAACTTGATATATTATTACATCTAGAAATGTATCCAGACCCTTCTCCAGAATCCCGGTCACTATAAACCTGTTATATTATTACATCTAGAAATGTATCCAGACCCTTCTCCAGAATCCCGTGTCACTATAACCTGTTTATTATTACATCTAGAAATGTATCCAAACCCTTCCCCATAATCCCGGTCACTATAACTTGTTATATTATTACATCTAGAATGTATCCAGACCCCTCTCCAGAATCCTGGTCACTTTAACTTGTTATATTATTACATCTAGAAATGTCTCCAGACCCTTCTCCAGTAATCCTGTCACTATAACTTGTTATATTACATCTAGTAAATTTATCCAGACCCTTCTCCAGAATCCCGGTCACTATAACCTACTATATTATTACATCTAGAAATGTATCCAGACCCTTCTCCAGAATCCTGGTCACTATAACTTGCTATATTATTACATCTAGAAATGTATCTAGACCCTCTCCAGAATCCTGGTCACTATAACTTGTTATATTATTACATCTAGAAATGTATCCAAACCCTTCTCCAGAATCCCATTCACTATAACTTGTTATATTATTACATCTAGAAATGCATCCAGACCCTTCTCCAGAATCCTAGTCACTATCACTTGTTATATTATTACATCTAGAAATGTATCCAGACCCTTCTCCAGAATCCCGGTCACTATAACTTGTTATATTATTACGCTCCAGAAATGCATCCAGCCCTTCTCCAGAATCCTGTTCACTATAACTTGTTATATTACATCTAGAAATGTATCCAGACCCTTCTCCAGAATCCCGGTCACTATAACTTGTTATGTTATCACGCTCCAGAAATGCATCCAAGCCCTTCTTGAACTCTGTTAGTGAATTCACCATGACAATTTCCTCTGGCAGAGAGTTCCACAGTCTCACCGCTCTAACAGTAAAGAATCCCTTTCTATGTTTATGTAGAAACTTTCTTTCCTCAAGACGTAGAGGATGCCCCCTTGTTCTAGATAAAGTCCTGGGTATAAATAAATCTGTAGCGAGATCTCTATATAATGGCCCTTAATATATTTAAACACATTTATTATGTCCCCCCGAAGCCGTCTTTTCTCTAAACTAAATAACCCTAACCTTGCTAATCTTTCGAGATATTGAAGTCCACCCAGCCCTTTAATTATTTTTGTTGCCCGTCTTTGTACCTGTTCAAGCTCTACAATGTCTTTCCTGTGCACTGGTGCCCAAAACTATACACAATATTCCATGTGTGGTCTAACCAGTGACTTGTATAGTGGGAGAATAATGTTCCCATCATGTGCATCTATGCCCCTTTTAATGCACCCCATGATCCTATTAGCCTTGGCAGCTGCTGCCTGACACTGGCTGCTACAGTTAAGTTTACTGTCCACTAGGATTCCCAAGTCCTTCTCCATGTCACTTTTACCCAGTGTTTTTTCCATTTAACATGTAATCATGTAATGGATTTTTCCTCCCCATGTGCATAACCTTGCATTTATCAGTGTTAAACCTCATCTGCCACTTCTCTGCCCAGGCCTCCAACTTATCCAGATCCCTTTGTAATAACACATTATCCTCCATTGTGTGGATTCCTTTACAGAGCTTAGTATCATCTGCAAAGATCGATATTCTACTGTGCAATCCCTGTGTAAGATCATTTATGAAAATATTAAAGAGGATAGGGCCCAATACTGAGCCCTGTGGTACCCCACTAGTAACAGCGATCCAGTCTGAGTATGCACCGTTAATTACCACCCTTTGTTTTCTATCAGTGAGCCAGTTGCTTACCCACTTGCACACATTTTCCCCCAGTCCAAGCATTCTCATTTTACTTACCAACCTTTTATGTGGAACAGTATCAAATGCTTTAGAAAAATCCAAATATATGACATCCAGTGCCTCACCCCGATCCAGTCTGGAACTAACCTCCTCATAGAAGCTGATGAGATTAGTCTGACAGGACCTATCCTTCATAAACCCATGCTGGAACAGAGTTATACATATATTTTCAGTGAGATACTCCAGAATAGCATCTCTAAGAAAACCCTCAAACATTTTACCTACAACAGAGGTTAAGCTTACCGGACTGTAGTTTCCAGGATCACTTTTAGACCCCTTTTTGAATATTGGTACCACATTTGCTATGCGCCAATCCTTTGGGACATACCCCGTTATAATACAGTCCATAAATATTAAAAATAGGGCCTATCTAACACTTTACTTAACTCCCTTAGGACACGCGGGTGTATACAGTCAGGGCCTGGGGATTTGTCTATTTTAATCTTCCTAAGGCGGAGCTGCACTTCTTCCTGGGTTAGACAAGAAACATTTAAGTTGGAGTTAACCTCATCCCTCTGTTCAACATGAAGCTCATCCTCCTCGGTAAATACAGTGGAGAAGAAATTGTTTAATAGGTTTGCTTTTTTCTCATCGTCCTCTATAGTCTCTCCCTCTGTACTTTTTAAAGGGCCAACATTTTCTTTTTAATCTTTTTACTATTTATATGGTTAAAAAATATTTTGGGGTTAGTTTTACTTTCTATGGCAATACATCTTTCTGTCTCCAGCTTTGCTGCCTTTATCTTTATTTTACACACTTTATTTTCTTCCCTATATCTTCTTAGCGCCTCTTCACTGCCCTCCTGTTTTAGTAGCTGAAATGCTTTCTTTTTGTTTTTTATTGCCTCCTTTACATCTCTGTTGATCCACATTGGGTTTTTCCTGTTTCTAATTATTTTTTTACCATATGGTATGTACCTCTCACAGTGGGCGCCTAAGATGTTTTAAAGATCTCCCATTTATTTTTTGTTCTGCTATTTTTAAACACCTTGTCCCAGTCAATACAGTTTAGTGCCTCTCTAAGCAGGGTAAAATTAGCCTTCCTCAAATTCAGTGTTTTTGTGGCTCCATGACAAAAAGCTCTATTGAAGGATAAATGGAAGTTTATTATATTATGGTCACTATTCCCTAGGTGCCCCTCAACCTGAACCTTTGTTACTCTGTCAGGTCTATTAGTCAATATTAAGTCTAGAAGGGCCTTTCCTCTAGTCGGTTCCTGCACCATTTGGGAAAGGTAATTATCTTTAGTTATAGACAAAAACCTGTTTCCTTTGTGAGAGCTACAGGTTTCAGATTCCCAGTTTATGTCTGGGTAGTTAAAGTCGCCCAGAATGACAACCTCATTCTGATTAGATGCTTCATCTATTTGCCTGAGGAACATATCTTCTATGGGTTCTGTTATATTTGGAGGCCTATAGCAGACCCCTATTAGAATTATATTACTGTTACTTCCCCCATGTATATTTACCCATAGTGATTCCACCTGTTCACTACCTGTACCTATATCTTCCCGCAGTGTTGGCTTCAGACAGGATTTTACATAGAGACAGACACCTCCCCCCTTCCGGTGTTTACGGTCACTTCTAAAAAGACTGTAACCCTGCAAGTTAACCGCCCAGTCGTAGCTCTCGTCCAGCCATGTCTCAGTTATCCCCACTATGTCATATTTTTCTTCTGCAATTAATACTTCTAGTTCATTTATTTTGTTGGTCAGACTCCTGGCAGTGGTCAGCATGCAATTTTGAGATTTTCTAGTTTTTATTCCTTTCTCCCTATTCTTTTTAACTATTTCTACCCTTCCCTCCACTCCACCCCCGATTTATTCCTAATTCCCAGCTCTCTATCTTCACTATCTTGCATGCTATCTTTGTAGTTACCCTCCCCCCCAGTCCCTAGTTTAAATATTCCTCCAACTTCCTGGCCATTTTGTCCCCCAATACAGCTGCACCCTCCCCATTTAGGTGCAGCCCGTCCCTAGCATAGAGTCTGTAGCCAAGACAGAAGTCAGCCCAGTTCTCCAAAAACCCAAATCCCTCTTTCCAACACCAATTTTTGAGCCACTTATTCACCTCTCTAATCTCCCTCTGCCTCTCTGGTGTGGCCCGTGGAACAGGTAATATTTCTGAAAATATTACCCTGGAGGTCCTTGCCTTTTTGCCTAAGTCCCTGAAATCATTTTTAAGGACACTCCACCTACCTCTAACTTTGTCATTGGTGCCAATGACAGCTGGGTTCTCACCAGCCCCACCCAGCAATCTGTCAGCCCGATCCGCGATATGTCGAACCCGGCCCCAGGTAAACAACATACTGTTCGACGATCCCGGTCTTTGTGGCAGATTGCCCTGTCTGTTCCCCTGGGAACTGCCGCTATCAGCCAGGATTGGAGACAGCTCTGATCCCAGCTGCTTAAAGGGAATCTGTCGCCAATTTTTTTTTTTTTTATACCTGCCCTATACCTGCCTACAGCCGGCCCTATACCTGCCTACAGCCGGCCCTATACCTGCCTACATGATGCCTATACCTGCCTACAGCCAGCCCCATACCTGCCCTACAGCTGCCTATACCTGCCTACAGCACGCCCTATACCTGCCCTATACCTGCCTACAGCCGGCCCTATACCTGCCTACAGCCTGCCCTATACCTGCCTATGGGGCCATATACCTGCCTATTACCTGTCTATAGGGCCATATACCTGCCTATTACCTGCGTATGGGGCCAAATACCTGCCTATAATCTGCTTATGGGGCCATATAACTGCCTATTACATGCCTATGGGGCCATATACCTGCCTATACCTGCATATAGGGCCATATATCCGCCTATAATTGCCTATGAGGGATATTAAACCGCCTATGTAATTTTATTGGTATCCATTTTTATTTTTAAAATTTACCAGTAGCCGCTGCATTTTCTACCCTAGGCTTATACTCGAGTCAATAAGTTTTCCCGTTTTTTGGGGCAAAAGTAGGTGCCTCGGCTTATACTCGGGTCGGCTTATACTCGAGTATATACGGTAATGATCTTTTTCAAATGATTTATCTCCTGCAATTATCATCATACATGGCAACCACAACTGCTCCTAGAACTAATTCTATCTTTTGATAATAGTTTGTAATATTACCATCCTGGCACATGTTTATTCATTTTAACATTTATTATAGAAACAGTTGAAACCAGAAGTTTCCATCCACTATATAAAAAGCCCCATCTGCAGGTTATTCTCACTATCTGACGTGAAATCAGAATAAACCTTCCCTGTTTTAGGTCAATTAGGAACCAAAATTATTTATATTTGCCAAATGCCAGAATAATGAGAGAGAATTTTTTAAGGCATTTTTATTACTTTCTGCGAAGTCAAAATTTTCCATACATTTCATTAGTATTTGGTAGCATTGCCCTTAAACTGTAGGACTTGGGTCAAACGTTTTGGATCCTTCCACAAGCGTCTCACAATAGTTGGTAGGAATTTTGGCCCATTCCTTCTGACAGAACTGGTGTAACTGAGCCATATTTGTAGGTGACCTTGCTAGCAGGGGCTTTCAGTTTCGGACTGCGGTGCCTGGGGCCCACCAGTAGAGCTGACTCTTGGTGCCCACCAGCGGAGTTGATTCTTGGTGGAGTTGGGTTTACTCTTGGAGTCCACCAGTCGAGTAGATTCTTGGTGGAGTTGGGTTGACTCTTGGAGTTCACCAGTTGAGTTGATTCTTGGAGCCCATTAGTGAAGTTCATACTCATACCATATTTACTGTATACAGCCCCACAACCCTTTCACAAAAATTATTATTCTGTTACAAAATGTATTTCCAGTCTTATCAAATACAGTTGATTTATTTTAGTTGGCTGGTTAAGTAGCAATGTCTAAATGGAGTGCCTCGAGCCCACTGGGGTATTTGTTTCTTGGAGCCCACCAGTGTATTTGATTCTTCGTGCCCACCAGTAGAGTTGATTCTTGGGGCCCACCAGTGGAGTTGATTCTTGGGGTCCACCAGTGCAGTTGATTCTTGGGTCCAGTAGTGAAGTTGATTCTTGGGACCCACTTCTGGAGTTGATTTTTGGGGTCCACCAGTGAAGTGGATTCTTGGGGTCCACCAATGGAGTTTATTCTTGGGTCTCACCAGTGGAGTTGATTCTTGGAGACCACCAGTAGAGTTGATTCTTGGGGCCCACTCGTAGAGTTGATTCTTGAGGCCCACCAGTGGAGTTGATTCCTGGGGTCCACCAGTGCAGTTGATTCTTGGAGCCCCACCAGTAGAGTTGATTCTTGGGGCCCACTAGTAGAGTTGATTCTTGAGGCCCACCAGTGGAGTTGATTCCTGGGGTCCACCAGTGCAGTTGATTCTTGGGGTCCAGCAGTGAAGTTGATTCTTGGGACCCACTAATGGAGTTGATTTTTGGGGCCCAAACCATGGAGTTTATTCTTGGTCTCACCAGTGAGTTGATTCTGGGGCCCACTAGTAGAGTTGATTCTTGAGGCCCACCAGTGGAGTTGATTCTTGGGGTCCACCAGTGCAGTTGATTCTTGGGGTCCAGTAGTGAAGTTGATTCTTGGGACCCACTAATGGAGTTGATTTTTGGGGTCCACCAGTGAAGTGGATTCTTGGGGTCCACCAATGGAGTTTATTCTTGGGTCTCACCAGTGCAGTTGATTCTTTGGGCCCACCAGTAGAGTTGATTCTTGGGGCCCACTAGTAGAGTTGATTCTTGAGGCCCACCAGTGGAGTTGATTCCTGGGGTCCACCAGTGCAGTTGATTCTTGGGGCCCACCAGTAGAGTTGATTCTTGGGGCCCACAAGTAGAGTTGATTCCTGAGGCCCACCAGTGCAGTTGATTCTTGGGGCCCACCAGTAGAGTTGATTCTTGGGGCCCACCCGTGGAGTCGATTCCTGGGGTCCACCAGTGCAGTTGATTCTTGGGGTCCAGCAGTGAAGTTGATTCTCGGGACCCACTAATGGAGTTGATTTTTGGGGTCCACCAGTGGAGTTTATTCTTGGGTCTCACCAGTGGAGTTGATTCTTGGGGTCCGCCAGTATAGATTATTCTTGAGGTCCATCAGTGAGGTTGATTCCTGGGGTTGAACCTACAGCTATTTTACATGACTGCACAAACTGCACATTTTTCATGCACTCTGCCTTTTGCTTTCTGTCTCTCTTTCTCTACCGTTTGCCCTGAAAAGTATACTACTATATTATTAATGACTGTGTGACCTGGCAAGGAACTGAATGCATCATGAAATCAATGTATCAGATATAAAAACAGAATGAACCATTGTTACACTGGAGTGGATCACTTAGGATTGATATGGTAGACACGGGGTATATGTGGGTCCTCTGGGCCACCACGAGCGAAGATGGTATAGCAGACCACGCCAGGGAGTGGAGTTTAAGGGGCCCCTGCTCTTCACAAGGCCAGACGGACTTAGCTGCAGAGAACCCCCAAGTCACTACCCCTGACGTGTCTACTCACGTCAGGACAGCAGGCACAGACAGAGGTGACGGGTGACAAGCAGGTGCAACTGTAGACTTGAGCAGAGTCCCAGAGAGGTAGCAGACAGGTATGGTGGCAGGAAACAGCAGAATAGGTAACACACTGGTAAACCAGGGGTTAACGCAGGTAACACTGGAAGCACCAACCACACAGCAGACAGGGGTCAGGATCGCTGAAGAACACCAAACATCAATGAACTAACCCTGGAGCAGAGGCAGGAAGTTCACTAAATCACAGGAGGTCATAGGTCATTGGGTAGGTAATTGGTACATTGTCTCTTTAGGCTATGTTCACACGGCATAATTGCGGGATGTATTTCACCCCGCAATTACGCCGTGTGCTCGGGAGCGGGGACGGGTGGGGGCCAGCAGCCCGCCGGCCCCATAGGCATTCATTATTCTCGGTGCGTAAAACCCCCGTGAAAATTGGGCATGTCACTTCTCTCCCTGCTCGGCGTGTTGTGCGAGCAGGGAGAGGAGATGTAATCCATAGTTCTCAATGAGAACTGTGGATTACCATAATGACTGGGACATATCTCGCCCCGTATTTAACGCAGTACGGCTCGAAATACGGGGCGAGATAAGTCTCATTTTAAGCTGTGTGAACATAGCCTTAAATTGGCATGAACTGCCGCGCGCACTGGAAGCTGCAGGGTGCGAGTGCGTGCCGGATCGCGGACCAGAGCAGGAGCAAGGACAGCTGAGTTCAACCTTGCGGCAGATGCTGCCACCAGCACAGGTAATGCCACAGGGCACACAGCCCAGACACCAGTGGATAAACGGGCAGGGACCGCAGCATGAACTGTGACAACCTTAAAGGGGTTGTCTCACTACGAAGATCATAGTTGAAAATGTGGGGACCAAAAATCAAGAGTAGCTATGGTTATATTGGCAAAGGCTAGGGTTTTAAGAAGGGGCTGGTTTAATTCTTAGCAAACGGTGTTTTTTTAAGGGTGGGGGAAAGCATTCTGTTGCCATCGTGGCACAGCAAAGGAAAGGCAAAAGGGGATGGGCGGGGATGGGGTGTATTGGCAGGCTGGGGGGAGAAAGGAGAGAACTTGCAGGGGGTTTGTGTGTATTGTATCCTTTCACTCCTCTCCTCCCCCTGGGCTGCCAATACACACACCCCTGTGGTGCCAAACACCCCCCCCCCCGCTTTTATGCCTCTTGCCCCTGCCCATGTGCTCCCAATACCACAACCCCCCTGCAACCCCTCCCTGCTTCTCCTCCGTGTTGCCAAACAACACCCCTGCCCCCCCTCTTCATCCCTTTCCCTTTGCATGTCACGACCTGGGGGGGACAGAATGTTCCTGCCCAGTAAAAAAAACCCCGTGCAAGCACTTTAAACCCACGTTTTAAAAAACCTGCATTTTTCCCAAATAAAACCAAGGCGTACATTAGATTTTTGGCCCCCAATTTTAAACATTCTTCGAGGGGGAAAAAACCCCCTTTTTAAATAATATTTCATTGGGAAAAAAAAAAATCCCCTCCGTGAAAATGCAAGGGTCCCCTTTTATATTAAAAAATAACAAAAAAACCCAAACCAGGGTTTCCCAAACTTTAAATAAATAAGAATTTTGGTTTAGTAACCCTCCCAGGTATTTTTGATAATTGGGCCAAAGCGAATACTCCCGGGCGACTCTTCAAATTTCCCAAAATCCCCTTTAGGGCCTCTGCAAATATATTTGATATATTAAAAAAATTTAAACCCTTTAACCCCTTAATCTTTGTTTCACGAAATTATAAAAAGCTCTGTTTTGTGCTTCTTTTCGGTTTCCTTACCCCATCATAAAAGTACTTTGGTTTGAAGGGGAATGGGTATTAATTCTTTTTAAATTTATAGTTTAAGGGGGGTTAAAGGGGTTGGGTTTTTTTTAATGAAAAGTATTTTTCCATCTAAAGTAGCAAAGCTTATCTATTCTTTGGTCCCCGCTTTATTATTGCAAAACCCGTTTTTGAAATTTGGTCCCCATTGTTCAACATTCCTATTTAATTACTCCAAAGGCATATCCAATGTTATTAAATGGTTTTTTCCCCAATAAAATTTAGTGGAAATTTTTAAAATTAAAAAAAAAACATTTTCCCGTTTTTTTATTAAAAATTCGCACCCCGTTTTTTTTTTGGGGTTTTTCTCCTTAGTGATCATTGTTTACAGCTGTTCCAGGGGTACAACCAGGCTTTACTCCCCACTCCCGGTCGACATGCCAGACATCACCCCTCCTCTCGGAGTCTGTGTCAAACCCCTGTCTGTCATTCTACTCCCGTTTCTGTTTCCCTTTGTAATATCAAAAAAATTTCAAATAAAAAAAAAAGAAACCTCAATGAGGTATGTTTTGATAAAGAGGAAAAAAAAAACCAAGGGTTTAAATTCCTGCAGGGATTTAAACCCCAAAAACCCCGTGTGTAAAGCAAAAAAGAACCCCTTTGGCCATGTAGTGTTAAATTCTAACATAAACGACCCTTTCTTTCACTAGGAAGGGAAAAGGGATGCAAGTCATCCTCTGAGTAATGCTAGCAATTTAAACAAATCCCCCAAACCCTCTTTAGCACACAGGTGAAGAGCTGGTACAGAGGGATGAAAGAAGTGGGAAAAACCCCCTTTAAATTTTGAAGTGAAAGTTAAGTAAAACCCCAAGCCTGCTTTGTCTGCACAGATGAACCACTGACCTTTAGATATCTCAAAATGATTATATCCTGCATACTAACTAGAGCTTAAGAATTAGAGGCGTGTTTTTAATTACTAATGAGATGACCAATAAAAAATGATTATTAATGAGGGGATTGTTGTAATTAATGAAAAATAAAGAAAAGGTGTTGCTTAAATGATGATTATATTGTATTGTCCAATAAAGATATGCTATCTGTTTTGCATAATGGTGCTCCTACCACTGAAAGCTTATAAAAAACTCTTGCCAAACTATTAATAAAGGAGAAAGGTTGTAACGACATTTTGGAAATGTCTCTTGTTCTTTCGACGATGTATGTGCACATAAACTCTTGAGTTAATTTATAATTTGGACTCCGCACAAACAAACCTGGGAGATATTTTAGTTTCATTATCAAAGGTTAACACTTCAAGTGATGGTAATGCAGATACCAACCAGTTCCTAAGTAGACATCTTTTGGCTACCACCAACAGGATATAAACCACTGACGTCACCCCCACCGAGACCTCCACCCCCTCCTCCATGTCTTTGAAGGAGCGGAAAAGCAACGTCAGAGGTGACAGATCCCCTCCACATTTTACATATTGTATGTAGGGCACTGCTAATTTCAAAAATTGCTGTACATTTTCACAAAGCCACAAACCATGCCACAGGTCTGCTCTTTGTTTCTGATATTTCGGATAGGGAGTTATTCGATCTGAAAAACTGGTGGTAGACCCTCACAAGTCTAGTTACATCTTCAACTGAATATAGGGTGGCCGTCCCAGTAAGGGCGACACTGTTGAGAACCTCACCCTACTTGTATAGTGTTAATTAGGGCACATTCAATAGGGTGAGGGTGTACCTAGACTTTAGAGTTTCATACATTTCAAGCATATTTTGCTGAAATGTTTCACTTCTGGGCAAAACCAACAGTATTGTTCATATTTTACTAATGATTAAACTTCAACTATAAGTCAAGTGGTTTTCCCATCTAAGAAATTTATAACATATTTTATTTTTTCATTTATTTTATATAACACCTTTATATTCCACGGCTCTGTACAGAGATTGCCATTATTCACATTGGTCCCTGTCCCAATTGGGGCTCACAGTCTAAATTCCATATTAACCGATCAGTATGTTTTTAGAGCATGGGAGGAAACCCACATAAACATGGAGGGATCATGCAAACTCCTTGCAGATGGTGTCCTTAGTGGAAGTTGAACCCAGGACCCCAGCACTGCAAAGTAACCATGCTAACCACTGAGACACCATGTTGACCATATATCAACAGAATATGCCAAAAATATTTGATAGCTGCAAGTCCCACGCCTAAGATTACCACAAAAACAAAAACGTGATATAAAATTGCCCCTCAAAGGTGCTTTTCTAACCTTGTGGGGGCCGCAATATGTACAGTAAAATAAAGTAACAAAACACACGCAAAATAAAAATATTAATACAATACCCAAAACTGCAACTTTTAGCCTCACCCCTATGTCCCTGAAACTTTATATCACCGATATTAAATTGTCCATGATGAAAAAGTGACACAATTACAAAACGTATTATAGCGCCACTTTAGCTGTCAAAAAAGAATTAAATAAAAAATGGTAAAAAAAAACTTTTTTTTTTTTTACAATTTTCCGTTTGTTAAAAATATATATATTTTCCTTCTATTAAAATATTTTCTTTCTATTAAAAAATGACATAAAAATAAAGCCTAACATATCACAGAAAACAAGTGAACAAATTAGTACAATAACCAAGCTCAAGAAACTGTTATAGTGTTAAAACAAGCATGTACTACGGAAAAGATAATGGTTCCCCCCTTTTTTTTTAACAAGCCAAGGTAAAATTGGATACTGCATGCTGATACTATCAAGATTGGAAGATCCATGGATATTGGTCCCTTCCCACCCTAATAAATGCCTACTGCAGCCGCTCTAAAAGCAGGTTATAACATTAGAGGATCCGCTTCTAATAGTAACCCGCATCATCAGCCCAATTTTCCCAGAGCACTGAAATATCTTGTCCCGGCTCTGATCACCAGAATCATAAAGATCTGCAGAATAAAGATAACATGTAATTTTCACCAAACAGTAAACTCCAAAGTACAAAATTTGTACTTTTTTTTTGGGGCAAACCACATGATGCAGAATTTTTTTGAGGGGGTCCCCAGTACAATTTATGGTATGATCAATGGTAACAAACTACCTAGCTCCTAAATGTAACAGGGCGGAAAACCCCCCAGATAAGAACGCCCAGTATCATAAAGAACTGGACTGAAACCACAAAGAGCACAGATACCTTCAGGCTTAATATATACAATAAAATATAACCGTTAATAGTAACCTTCATAAAACACTGGACTACACCAATCCCTACTATGCTCTACTCACTAATCTTATAAAGATAAAGCGGTGAACCCGCGCCAACAAGGGCGACCCCACACAGGAACCTACACTATAAACCCTACACTGTCCCTAAGTCGTGTATACGTACACCAAGCTACAAAAACTAAGTAACACAAATGACAGACGTATACTAAGCCTTTACACATATAAATACAAGGACTAAACAAACAACATCCCTATCCCAAAAAGAACGGAAAAGAAGAAAACAAATTAGTTCCCTGTCCCGACGCGTTTCTCCCACAAATGATCAATGGTACCATTAAAGAGAACATCTTTTTCTGCAAAAAAAAAAAACAATCGCCCATGAGCCTTTGTAGATGGAAAAGTAAAAAAGTTTTGATTCTTGGGAGCTGGAGAGTAAAAAAAGAATGTAACGAAAAGAAAAAGAGCTGCTCCGTTAAGGGGTTCAATATAGGTTAGTACCCCCTGACCTTGTTTGTGCTGCTCTTTCCATTTATTTTAGTGGGAGTTTCAAGTACATCTAAGTATTTGTACTTGGCTGACAAGCTGCAAGGAGACCGCCCTACTTGAGATCGGTGTGGTTCTCGTTATGGGACATGCCATAAATGTCTGAGATAGGAAAAATTCTTAATAGTTTTATAAAGAACAAATTTGCAGTCTAAATCTAAAAATTGAATCGTTAAATCGCAAACCAAAAAAAAAAAAAAAAAATGAAACCCAGACCTTACAGTAAATGGTCTTTAAAAGGGAATACAATGGGCTTCTTCACCAGGATGGAATAATGATATCTGTCACGGGTAAGTCATAGGTTAATAATCTGCTCGATGCTATTGTGCTGCACATTTACTAGAGTAGAGCTATTCTCCGTGGAGCCTGGGATCTCACTCTTGCATTGACTATAGAATCATTTCAGGTTTTCATTGCTCATCAGAATTACCATGGGAAATAAAGGAGACTTATCTGTGAGCATCTGGAACCATATATCTTAATGTATATTGAAACTACAGCTGTATTCCTGAGACTGGAGCTCAGCTCTCTAATCCCAACTCTGCAATACTCGGCATCTGAAGCTATTACATTCTGTTTTATTACCTCTGTTCCTCCTTTTTGGCAATGCTCCTGTGTCGGGGCTTTCTAATGACTTGTTGACATGAAGTCAGTGAAAGAGAGAGAAGTTGTGTAGGGCAATGTGAGGCTTTAATTGATCTGTTCCTACAGCTAGAATGGCATATCAAGGGCAATACATTTGAAGGGTAGTTACAAATATTTAATACTACTCATACAACTCATTGCAAAAATTCTGGAATAAACACCTGGCTTTTTCACTCTATAGCTAATACAGAATTCAATGACACGACACAAAATAAAGTTTGTTTAAATGGATTGTTCAACATTTGTACAAACCCCTGTGCACGGTGGCCAAACTGGTGGCTTTTTAAAGGGAATGTGTCATCAAAAATGACTCATTGTTTAATTCACGTTTTTATGTTAAACACATTTTTTAGGAATTTTTTTTTTTCTTAATTTTTCATATCACTCTCATTATTTTTTAATAATTCTTAAGTCCTGCAGTTTTCACTTTGGCCACCAGGCCTTGTTTGCACTGCTTTAACAGCAATCAGAGAGATGCTTTACAGCAGCTTCATGCACATAGGAGTCTTAAGACTGACTCAGTCCCATTCACTTCTATAGGAGAGTTTTCTAGGCATGCTCTGTGACCTGGGAAGAAGTCAGTGTGCAGGGAAGAGAAAGGGTGAACTGTGACTATCTCCTCTTGTGACTAGTGGATCCTGTGTTACCTATTCACACTGGTGTCTCCTTTCACTTTGACGCTCTTTGTGCTGATAATGAGCAGACTACTGAGAATCTTTCTCTACAGAACAGGAAGTGTCAGACTATTATTAGGCTTAGTGGCCAAAGTGAAAACTGCAGGACTTAAGAATTATTAAAAAATATTGAAAGTGATATGGAAAATTTAAAAAAATATAACCGAAAATTCTTAAAAAATATGTTTAACATAAGAACGTGAGTTAAACAATAAGTCATTTTTGATGACACATTCCCTTTAAGTTTGAGGGGAAAAAACACATTCACTCTTCCCACTTCTGCTGGGGGGCCGGTGTCACCCACTGGTCCGCCAGCAGCTACGTCATGTAATTCTCTCAAGTTATGGTGCAACCAATCACTGGCCTCAGTGGTTACTACTTGCAGGTATGATACATGAGCACTTAAGCCCCCAATGAGCTACTTGCTCACATGTCAAGATTTTAAAGGCGTTGTGCCACCATTACCATTCATCGTCTAGCCATAGGGTAGGTAATAAATATCTAATTGCTGGGGGTCCCACTGAGGTCAGAAAGGCGTTGAATGGGCAGTGGCCAAATATGCGCCCTGCTGCTCCATTTAACCCCTTAAGCCGAACACCTGAAAAAAACTTAATGACCAACTCATTTTTTAGTTTTTGCCTCCTTGCATTTCAACAGTCATAACTTTTTTATTTTTTCAATGGTGCAGCTTTGTTTTATTCAGGACAAGTTATATTTTTGGGGGGAATAGCTTAAGTTCACTTATAAATTATTGCAGAATTTTTTTTCAAATTTTACAACTTTAAAAAATTTTTTTTTACACCATTCATATTTAATAACTTCTTAGATTAATTCTACAGGTTATTACAGCCGTGTGGATACCTTATATGTTTTTCTGTGTGTGTGTGTAATGTATGCACAATAATTTTTTATTAAATATTTATTTTTATTTTATTTATTTTTTTCTAAACTTTTCATACGTTTTTTACTTTTTTTTTTTTTTTTAAATCCCATGAAAGGATAACTCTTTTACATTTTTTTAATACTTACTGTAGTAATATACTAGCATATTCATATATGCTAATACATATAATCTATGTCAGCTTGACACAGGCAGCAGTCAGGGAAGCACACAGTCTGTCCTGATCACTGGTTTCTGACACAGACAGCCCTGGGGCTACTTTAGGTCCCCAGGGCTGACTTTGCAGCTGTTCCCCGAGCTCTGTCGGGTCACCATAGTCCCGATCACTCGACAGAGCAGGTGAAAGCCCTTTGATTATATCGCGGTCATGAACCACGGCAAACAAAGGGTTAACCGCCAGGGAGCGGAGGTTTCCCCCACTCCCCGGTACTTGCAGAAGCTGCGCTGGGAACAGGGCAATTAACTACAGCTCTGTTCTCAGCACTGCTGCGGTGACAGGAGCCGCAAAACCCAATGTCTGCAGCGACGCCAAATGATGTCGCTGCAGACGAACAACCTGAATTGCCCGACGCCAAAAGACGGTGTGTGGTCATTAACGAGTTAAAAGTCTATTAGAGCGATGGAGACAGCTTAGCACTGTACTCTGCTATTTCTGTCAGTCTCATAGACTTTAAACAGAGCAGTAGTATGTCGCGTGTTTGGCCATGGCCCCCTTCAGAGCTTTTTTTTGCTGCAGGGAAGGACAGGGGACTTGGGACCCACAGCAATCCAACTTTTATTACCTGTCCTGTGTCCCAGGTAACTTTGCAATATGAGTGGTTGTAGATAGGTTCCTCTGTTAAGATCACCTTCTGCTCAGGTAACTCTGTAATACTGTAAGGGTGGTGGCAGAAAAGACTCTCATTTTGTTCTTCTGCTCCACAACTGGCCATAAGGTGCAAAAAACCTTTCACATTCTTAGTTTTCCTTGCCATATAGTTTCTGATTTGGGAAGTCTGATTTTTTTCCAAGTTCTAAAAGTCATTGAGCAAACGTCTTAATATTTTTTGTTTAGGTATCTACTTAAAGGGGTTTTCATTATGAAAGAAAAAGGATCTCTCTGTTTCCACAAAGTGTCAAACAGTGCAATGCCCTGAACAAGGTATGAAGACATTAGATATTTCACAAAAAACGTATGTGTGATCGTCCTACTGTCAAGAGGTTTGTGGCTCTTTCTGAGCACAGACTGGTTTGTACAGATAAAGGTAGAAGTTTTCTGCCAGACAAATTCGTCAGAGTAAGAGAGCAGCTGCCCGAAAAACATTAGGCTATGTCCATACAGCTATATTAAAATAAAGTGGAAAATCCGACAGTATTTTAACAATGAGGTACCGCGGTTTTTGGCGTGGGTTTGCGTAAAAACCGCAGTCAGTTTATGCATTTCTGGATGGCCCAGCACATCGACTGTCCAGGAATCTGCCGAGAATCTGCGAATCCAGAGGGCCCGCGGTTTAGAAATCCCACAGTTGAAAATCCGTGCTGTGTACAGCACAGATTTTCTATTGCGATCTATGGGGCACTGATTACAGTCGGATTTTAAATGCTGAATGCGCTGAAAATCCAACCAGAAGCTGTGTAGACATAGCCTTGCAAAGCAGCAAACAGGCATTGGAAGCTGGTGCCCCTGGAGTCCCACGAACCTCAAAATGTAGAATCCTCCAGAGGCTGTAGTTTTCCATAAACCTACTATTCGGCCAGCCCTGACCAGTGCTCACATGCAGGAACAGTTCCAGTAGGCCCACGCGTACATGAAGACTCATTACTGATGAGTGCCGAGCAGCCTTGGATGGTCCAGAAGATGGAGTAGAGGATGGTTTATGGATGGACACCAAGTCCCAACAAGACTGTGACATCAGCAAGGTGGTGGCGGAGTCATGTTTTGGGTCAAAATCATGGAGAGAGAGCTAGTAGGCCCCATTAGTGTCCATGAAGGTGTGAAAATGAGCTCTGCAAAGTAGATAGAGTTTCTGGCTGACCACCATGGTACAAAAAGAAGAAAAGTATCTTCAATAGTCAAATTATCTTTATGGATGACAATGCACCACCTCATGCTGTAAAGAAGACATCGGAGTCATTGGCTGCTATGGGCATAAAAAGAGAGAAACTCAAGGTGCAGCCGCCATCATTCACAGACCTCAACCCAATTGGAGTATCCTAAAGGAAAAGTTCTATGAGGGCGGGAGGCAGTTGTCATCAAAATAGCAGCTCTTGGAGGTGATTCTGAAGTGCAGAGAAATTCAAGCAGAAACTCTCAAAAACCTCACAAGTTCAATGGATGCAAGAATTGTGAAGGTGATTTCAAAGAAGGGCTCCTATGTTAATATGTGTTTTGGCCTCTTAAGATGTTTTTGATTTGCAAAGCTTTCAATTTGAGTAAATGTGACCTCTTCACACTGCAAATTCCAAAAAATGACCATTTTCACTCTTTTACAATTATAAAATGTTTTGTAACTCTGTTGTGCAGAATAATTTGGCGCAGAGCGTTCTGAGTCTTTTCATTGAAAGACTGAAAAAACTTATTATTGGGAGATTTGTCCAATAACACTTGGCACTATATGAAAGTGTCCAGGGCCATCTTTTCCATTGGGCACACTAGGCAGTTGCCCGGGGGCCCCACAGGTATAGGGGCCCCAGGTGGGGTATGCTTGTCCCAGGAATACAGAAACAGACCCAGGATCCCTTGGTTAGCTTTGCTTATTTTACTGTTTGTGTGTTTTTAGGACATGCAAACAAATAAAAATCATGTTGAAGAAGGAAGCCATAGGCTCCCTGCCCTGCCAATCAGTCTTGTAGGCTGCAGGCTGCTAGTGTCCAGACATAAGTGGTGTGATAACAAGGGTGTGCTTGGTGTTGGCTAGAGGAATGACCTAGTGTGATGTCATGTATTTCGGCAGGGCCCACTGCAGTGCTCTGCCCAGGGGCCCATAATGCTGGTTAGATGGCTCTGATAGTTTCAGAGGATACGTCAGAAAATACAGAGTGCAGAGTAGTATCAGAGAGTGGACGAATGGGGGTGGAGAATGTAGAGAATATCTATAGCATTATAGGTAGGAAGCTGCAATATAACAGTGGGGTAAAGGTTATAAATGTATGGAAAGGGATAGGATGAAGGTGGGTAACCGGGGAATGGAGGGAGAAGGCAAGATGAGGCAAAAGAGAAGGCAAGATGGGTGGACGTAAGGAAATAAGAGCAAGTGCCTTAGTTGTATATGAGAAACATCCGAGCGCCACTGGTGCAGCGAGCTTCTGTGTAAGTATCGTGGATAATCCCTCTGGACATGCACAATACTTGTATATACTGTACACATGGGTCGCTACTCCCACCGATGCACTCATAAGTTCCGCACACCGGCAACCTGCACTCCATCCATAGTCCTCATGAACTCTTCCCCAGTCATCCACTTCTTCTGCCTTGCCTCATCTTGCCTTATCCCTCCATCTCCCAGTTATCTACCTCCATCCTGCTTCTCTCCATACATTTACCACCTTTATCCCACTACTACACTACAGCTCCCTATCTATAATGTTATAGATATTCTCTACCTTCACCCCCCATCTGTCCACTCTCTGATATTACCCTTTCTGACATGATTCTCTGACACTACTATAGACATACATATGTTACTTGTAACTCTTCTCTTTACCTTTCTTCTTTCCTATTCCTTTCCTCTCTCTTTATTTTTTTTTTTTTTGCTTTCCTCTGTTTCCCATTTTGGGTTATCCATTAGATCATCATCTTCTTATGGGTCCCATATGCCATTCACAGAGACAGCTTGACAAAGGCTGAATAAGGCCAAATGTTGCAACCCATTCTAGTCACTGAAGCTATGATCCTGAAATGCAGCAAATAATGGATTTTATATACTTTGTATGAACAATGAATTGCATCTGTAGGTGTGCCGTGCATGAACACTGACAGTTATTGATCGATGACTACAAGCCGAGTACCTATGATCCTTTCCCCTCATAGGGCCACATGTATGAAACGGTTTTGGTCTAAAACTCACTTTTTTCCCCATAGGTTTCTACGGGGGAAAAAGTGAGTTTTGGTCCAAAACCATTACATACATGTGGCCCATAGAGTCAATATTTGCTCCATTTTTTGGTGAGTCTTCCACTGTCAAATAAGAATGTCAGCAGTTGCATGTCATTGGTGGTCAATTGTAGTGACCACCTCTTGACTTCATCACTCTTTAAAGGGGTTTTGCCACAAAGTAAATTGACGTGGGAAGCTTGCCAGTTAAATGATAAACATTTTCGGCATTCATCATTATTAAACATTATGAGTTTTTGTTTTAGCTGCTAACTTAGTGATCCATAGTGTACAGCTCATCTCCAAGGGAACCGACCAGTGACCAGAGCTCCTTGGTCCTGGTCGCACATGCTCAGACATCACCCCTCCTCTCAGGCAGCTACTGTCAGTCTATTCCCTGCCTAGTAATCACACACACTCACTGCAGAGCAAGTGTTCAACACCAGGTGCTGTCATTCTACTTCTGTCCTCTGTACTCATTGGTAATTAGTCAAAAGGTGCAAGTAAATAAAAGGAAAAAAGAAACCTCAATCAGGTATGTGCGTTGAGACAAAAAAATCCACATGTTTGGCTCCTGTAGAAACTTCAACCTAGGAACCCTATGCTGAAAGGCAGACGAGCTAATCACTCAGCTACATTGTAGCTACTCACAGCTCTTTACATTAATAGACCTTTGGTTGACTGGAGTGAGCACACTGACATGAAAAGGAATGGTGATGTCAGCCTGCTGGGTCATCAGTTCAAACAAATCACACATGTCCCCTTCTGAAGACACTGAAAGCTCAATCAGTACAAACTAGGCATAAAATACCTTTGTGGTAAAACCCCTTTAAGGCAATGATTAGGATTAGGGCAAGGAATAGAGTAAAATAAATCTTGGTTTGAGATGTCCCAAACCCAAGTTTTTTTGTTAAATCAAACAGGGACAGATTCTCACAACACCAGTTGTTTCAATACATTATAGTTCCCATATATAGTGGGTGAAATAAGTATTAAACACGTTCCCAATTTTCTAAGTAAAATTTATTTTTAAAGGTGCTATTAACATTAAATTCTCACCAGATGTCGGTAACAGGCCATTCATACACAAACAAAGATATCAAACTATAGATGTCCATAAATTATGTGTAATAATGAGAAATGACACAGGGAAAAAGTATTGAACACGCTTACTGAAATGTATTTAATATTTGGTACAAAAGCCTTTGTTGGTATTGATAGCTTCCTATATGGAGATACTAGTCACATGCTTTGTTCAGGTGGGATGCACCCGCTGTAGACGTTTGTACCCAGAAAACCCCATTGTCCATTGTGAAGTAAATGCACTGATCACAGAACACTTACCAGAGCACGAGGTGTAATCATAATGAAAAACTTAGACTGATGCGTGGAAACAAATTTAATTCCAAGTTCCTTAAAACTAGAACAATTGATTGTTGTACTTTGCCGAAGCCATGATTCATCCCCAACGCTCTAATTGCTTACTTGAGTTTTTCCTGCTTTTGTATTCGTCAGCAGTTCATTTGCATTATATCACCTGAAATGTGATGCATTTAAGTCAGAGGCCTGGCAACGGGCCCACTTTTCCGCTGCCATTTGTTGAACTTCCAAATAACCATGCGGAAATCTGCCAAAGAGAGTTCTGTATTATGTATAGAGGAGTTATACAATGTTATATTTTGTTTGCAAGGAAAAATGCAAGAAAGATTTATCGAAACTGACGCAATGGAAAACCGAAGAGGTGATTACTGTGGTTTTTCAGAGGCCCTTAAAAAATACAGTTAGCACTCTGATGAATTGGTATGGACAGGTATTCCACTTTGCCATTGCATCAGTGTCTTTAAAGATACACTTTGTCTGACTTAATATTATGGAAAAACAATCTACAGGGTGGGCCATTTATATGAATACACCTAAGTAAAAAAGAGAATGGTTGATGATATCAACTTCCTGTTTGTGGCACATTAGTATATGGGAGGGGGAAAACTTTGCAAGATGGGTGTTGACCATGGGGGCCATTTTGAAGTCGGCTACCTTGGATCCAACTTTATTTTTTCCAATGGGAAGAGGGTCATGTAACACATCAAACTTATTGAGAATATCACAAGAAAAACAATGGTGTGTTTGGTTTTAAGGTAACTTTATTCTTTTATGAGTTATTTACAAGTTTATGACCACTTATAAAATGTGTTCAAAGTGCTGCCCATTGTGTTGGATTGTCAGTGCGATCCTCTTCTCCCACTCTTGACACACTGATAGCAACACTGCAGAAGAAATACTAGAACAGGCTTCCAGTATCCGTTGTTTCAGATGCTGCACATCTTGTATCTTCACAGCATAGACAATTGCCTTCAGAGGACCTCAAAAATAAAAGTCTAAGGGGGTCAGATCGGGAGACCTTGATGGCCATTCAACTGGCCGACGAAGACCAATCCACTTTCCAGGAAACTGTTCATGTAGGAATGCTCGGACCTGACACCCATAATGTGGTGCACCATCTTCCTGGAAACGTGCCATCTTCAGTGCATAAAGAGGGCAACAATTTCAGATATCCAGTGGCATTGAGGTTTCCATTGATGAAGAATGGCCCCACTACCTTTGTACCCCATATACCACACCATACCATAAATTTTTGTGTCCCAACAGTCTTGGAGGGATCTATCCACTGTGGGTTAGTGTCAGACCAATAGCAGTGGTTTTGTTTGTTAACCACCATTCACAAAAAAGTTTGCCTCATCACTGAACATAATGTTCTGTGTAAACTGAGGGTCCTGTTCCAATTTTTGTTTTGCCCATTCTGCAAATTCAGTGGCCGATCTGGGTCATCGTCGTTGAGATGCTACAGCAGCTGGATTTTGTAAGGGAGCCATTTATGAGTAGCTAATATCCGCCAAAGGGATGTTCGACTGATGCCACTCTCCAGTGACATGCGGTGAGTGCTACGCTGTGGGCTCTTGCTGAATGAAGCTAGGACAGCCACTGATGTTTCTTCATTTGTGACAGTTTTCTTGTGTCCACATTTTGGCAAATCCAACACTGAACCTGTTTCACGAAATTTGGCAAGCAGTTTGCTAACTGTAGCATGGGAGATGGGTGGTCTCGTAGGGTGTCTTGCATTGAAATCTGCTGCAATGACCCGGGTACTGCGTTCACCAGTCCTCAACACAATTTCTATCCGCTCCTCACGTGTTAACCTCTGCAACATGTCAATGCCTGTAAACAAAGAGAAACTTGTAAATAACTCATGAAAGAATAAAGTTATGTTAAAACCAACTCTCAATTCTCAATAAGTTTGATGTGTAACATGACCCTCTTCCCATTGGAAAAAAAGAAAGTTGGATCCAACATGGCCGACTTCAAAATGGCCGTCATGGTCAACACCCATCTTGAAAAGTTTTTCCCCCTCCCATACACTAATGTGCCACAAACAGGAAGTTGATATCACCAACCATTCCCATTTTATTTATGTGTATCCATATCAATTAATCTCCAAAAAATTGGGAATCTCGCAAGAGAACAAGAGTGACTTTTGATCACTATATTTACTATTTTGCCATAGGCAAACTTAAACTCTATCAGTTCTCTATCTATTAAACAATACACGTAACTTTTATTAGATCTAACTCTTAACCTCGATACACACTATTTAAAAACCTGATCGCTATCCTCATCATTTAACCCTTGCTTCTGAAAGAGGGAATAACTCCCTTTCTATCATCAAGTCTGGTGGAACCCCACCTGTTAATAGGTGGGGTTCCACCAGACTTGATGATAGAAAGGGAGTTATTCCCTCTTTCAGAAGCAAAAAGGGTTAAATTATGAGGTTAGAGATCAGGTTTTTAAATAGTGTGTATAGAGGTTAAGAGTTAGATATAATAAAAGTTACGTTTTAGTGTTTATTAGATAGAGAACTGATAGAGTTTAAGTTTGCCTATGGCAAAATAGTAAATATAGTATCCATATAAATGGCCCACCCTGTACAATGAAAACATTAGCCTCTTCCCGCAGCAAGCTATTTTTTTATTTGTTTTTTCTCTTCGACGTCCAAGAGCCATAGTTTTTTTTATTTTTCCATCTACATAGTCACATAAGGGCTTGTTTTTTTTTGCAGGATATGATGTACTTTATATTTGGACCATTGACCCTGCCATAGAATGTACCAGTAAACCGAAAACAAATGCAAAGTGGAGTGGAATGAGAAAAGAAACGTAATTGCGACAGCTTTGCGGGTATTTTGTTTTTATGGAGTTCACGGCTCAGAATAAATGACACGTTATCTGTATTCTACAGGTTGGTACAATTCCAGAGATACCAAATATTTAAAGTTTTCGTTATGTTCTATTCTCTATCTTTTTACTTTAACCCCTTAACGACCACCTGTCGACTTTTGACGTCGTCTGGTGCAGGTCTTTCTTCTGCAGCGATGCGTTTTGGTGTCGATGCAGACATTAGAGTTTGCGGAGGGAAACCTCTGCTCCCCGGTGCTTAACCCTTTGATTGCAGCGTAATCAGGCTTTATTCTGCTCTGTCAGGTGATCGGAACTTCCGATGACCCGAAAGAGCACGGGGAACGGCTGCACAGTCAGCCCTGGAGACCTAGAGTAGCCCTGGGGCTGTCTGTGTAACAAGCCAGTGATAAGGCCAGACTGTGTGCTGCCCTGACTGCTGCCTGTGTCAGACTGACACAGATTACAATGTACTGTATTAGTATATAGGAATATGCTAATACATTACTAAGTATAAAAAAATGTAAAACTGTTATTCCTTCATGGAATTTAAAAAAAAAGTAAAGAAATATAAAAAAGTGTAGAAAAAAAGAAATAAGATAAATAATAAAATAATAAATATTTAATAAAAAAAAATACATTACACACAGAAAAAAAACACCCTACACATGTTAGTTATCCACACGACCGTAATAACCTGTAGAATTAATCTAATAAGTTAAGTGTGAAATGTGAATGGTGTAAAATAAAAATTAGAAAAAACATTGAAAAAAAACTCTGCAATAATTTATAAGTAATTTAAACTATTCCCACCAAAAATACAACTTGTCCAAATAAAAAAGAGGCCATACAATGCTTCATTGAAAAAAAAGAAAAATTTATAACTGGGAGAGAGGGGGGCCCACTGTCAGTGGATCACCAACATCTGGAATAATGGCTGGAATAATGAGTCCCTAGTGGCAGCCTTCTGGGGGGGGGCCTTGCTGGGCGAATCAAGGACCCAAACTGGGGCCCGTTTGTGACTCGGATGAATCATTGTCTACCACCCCTTGATTTGATAATCGTTTGGGTTTTCCAATTTAAAAAGAAACCTAAGCTTTTCACAGTCAACATCCTCCGGGCCCTTACAACCTTTTTCACCTTGGAAACTGTTTTTCCCCAACCTCCCACACCCGTCACCCATGTTTCCCCAGGATTTAACCCATGCAGGGGGTTCTTTTCCATCTAAAATCCAGAGTTAAATGCATTTTTCCGGCGGGCAGTTTAAATTTTGCTTAAAACTGTGGCAGCCCTGAGTATTTTCTGAAATACTGCCCAGTACACCCAACTGCACCCCGGAAACCCCAGTAGCATGGTCTCGTGGGGGAGACTACCCTGGTTGAAGACAAAAAAGTTAATTAGGCTGTGCACATCTAAAATATATTTTGAAAAACGTAAGCATAGGTGCACACTGAAAAGGCAATAGCATACATCTAATACAAAAATCATGGCACACTAAAAACTAGTGAAGCATCAAGGTATATAGGAATATTGGAAATGCATTATGCTAAGGAACATATGAAAAACTGGGACTCTTATTTTAAACAGTTTTTGATCAAAGATTGTTTTTAAAAGCTCACCTCCCAATAGCGTCAAGGGGATCCCAGAACAGGTGAGTCCCTAACCACTAACATGTTACCTCACTAGGAGTCCGTTCAGACTACAACATCTCAGGGATTAACTTTTGTAGTCTATTTGAGAAATGGCAATCTCATTGGCTTGCTGCACTCTGCCGCCTCTTTTAAAACCAGTGCAGGATAGTTCAATTGCAAGTTCCTGTCACTCCCTGAGATGTTGTAGCCCTGAACGGACTCCTAGTGAGGTAACATGTTAGTTGGTTTTAGGGACTCACCTGTTTTTGGATCCCTTGACGCTATTGGGAGGTGAGCTTAATACAATCTTTGATCAAATAACTGTAAACTAAGAGTCCCAGGTTTTTCATATTTTCCTTAGCAGTAATGCATTTCCAATATTCCTATATACCTTGATGTTTCACTTAGTTTTTAGTGTGCCACTGATTTTTGTATTAGATGTACCCTGGTTGAAGATGCTTCTTTTCCTCATTTGACCACACCGGACACTCTCAGCTTTGAATCTGATTCTACATTTCAAATTCTGGCCCTCTTGGACTCTGGTTCCTCTGAGAATGTTATTTATCCATCTCTGCTTGACAAGTACTGCCTGCCCGATTCTCGTCTAGAGAAACCTCTGCAATTTTCCTCCATAAATGGGGAAATTCTGAAAGAACATGTGCTCTTCGATACTAAGCCCCTTTATCTTCAAGTTGGGAGTTCCTACAAAGAGGAAATCGTGTTCTATGTTCTGCCTAGTTCCTCTTCAATAGTTCTCCTGGTCCTCCCATGATTTCCGCTTCACGCTCCCACATAGGATTGGAAAATGGATGAAATTATCCATTGGGGCGAGCAATGCCAATCTCGCTGCCTCTAGCCTGTCCGTCTGGTGCAATCCCGCCCACGCGTTCCTTTGCTGATCGCTTCTGTTGTTCCAGCTGTGGAGTCTCGAGTCTAAGAAGTCTCTCAGGACTGTCAAGACCTTTTGCAATCCCACCCTACTGTTTCTGCTGTTCCAGTTGTAGTTCTCCAAGTCCAGGAAGTTTCCTGGGACTGGCATGACCTCTCCTCTGAAGACAGTTGGGGCAGTCAGCTAGCCTGGAGAGGGGGCTTAAGAGAGGTGATACTGTGACAGTTCATGCTGCGGTCCCTGCCTCAGATCGTGGACGTGCCCATGCCTCTGATGTGTTTCCCTGTTTCTGTCACGGTCCATGCCGCAGCTCCAGTTGTGGACCGTGGGCATGGCCATGTCCCTGCTGGGACTTCTGTCCCTGCTACAGTAACTGTGCTCTGTGGCTTCCTGTGAGCATGGCAGCCTAAGGAGATTTAAAGACAGAGTACCCTAATTACATGTCCAATGACCTACGATCTCTGGTGATTTAAGGAACTTCCTGCCTCTGCTCCAGTGTCAGTTTGTTGATGTTTCATGTTGCTCTATGCTGGTTCTTCAGTGATCCTGACCCATGTTCTTTGTGCTGTTGCTGTGATACTTACAGTTAACCCCTGTTTTACCTGAGTATACCTACTGCTGTTACCTGATGCTGTATCATCCCATTACCTGCCTAGCACTCTATTACCGATTTATGGCTACACCTACAGTGACTCCCTGGTGTGGTCTGCTATACCATCTTCACTTGCGGTGACCCATAGGATACACCGTTTCAGTCCTAACTGCCCCATTATCCATAATACTTTTTGATATTCCACATCACTATTTAATAAAAATGCTTAAAGGGAACCCGGCACACTAAACATCTGATCTGATCTGCCAGCAGCATGTTAAAGAGCGTGAGGAGCTGAGCAGCTTGATATATAATTTTGTGGGGAAAGATTCAGTAGAAGTTGTATTTTATTCATTTAAATTTCTGCTTACTTTTGGTTAAAGAGGTTGTTTCACTACAAAGATTTGCTTTCAACTTGTAGGGAGCAGTAAATGAAGACGTTTTCCAAATATATTGCTTTGTTAATTTTTTTTTGTTGAGGAGCTACAAATGATTTTATCACCTTCTGAGGGCTTATAGGTTTCTCTAGTGACCGACCTGTTTGTTTGCTCTCCCTCTGCTGTTTGTTGTATCTGATAGCAGGGAGTAATGTCATCACACATTTCACAGCACAGAACTGCCTACAGCCTGAAAGCTTGTGTGTTATCTGATCTTTCAGACAAAAGACACTAATTACTACTGTTTACTTTAGCTCTGAAGATTCTCTGGACCTGGTAGCAGGAAATGTATCTAATCTACACTAATAAACAGAAGTCTGAATACATTGAGCTCATATGCTATTTACAGACAGCTTGATCAGGAAGTGACAGGAAGCATGAATGAAATAATTCTGCTTTGCTCCATGAAACAGTGAGATGAGACAACCCCTTTAAAGAGTGTAGTGGGTGGTGTTATCAGTAAATAGCTATAGATGTCAATCACTGATAAAACCGCCTACTGGACTCTAACGCAGAATAAACAGTTAAATGAATAAGTTCTACTGAATATTTCTCCCCAAAACTATATATCAGTCTGCTCAGCTCCTCCCGCTCTATAATCTGTTACTGATAGGTCAGATAGCAGGTTCAATATGATAGATTCCATTTAAATTTTGCAATTTTCAATAAGCTGACACTTATTGTTCCTGTAAAGTGTATCTCTAAATGCTGTTAAAAACAGCTCAGACAAGATGGCTCCCCCCGTAGTGTAGGACTGGAGGACATAGGACTCACCAGTGAGTGGATTCTTGTGACCCACTGTATAGCTGCATATACTTCCCACGACTCTTGCATTCTGATTGTCTTTTGCTGTCATTCTGCTTCTCTCATGGTGCCTCTGCCCAGACTGGTGTCCCACTGATACAGACTGGCCCACCATTGGGGAGGTTGGTTAGCCCCCTTTTAGGGAAGTAGGTTGGCCCCCCCTTTAGAAAGGTATATAGGCCCCCACTTGGTAGGTAGGTAGCCCCCCACATCCTTAATATATTCCTGTTTCTGATTATGAAAATTAAAAAAACACTTACCTCTGCTTGTTCCTCTGACGGACAGCTGACTCTTCCAGCTCTTGCTTGATACCACGAGGTCATCATGGCACCTGCATCAGGACGTCCCTACCAACGACTTGTCGGCTGCAGGCCTAATGCACCTTGTAGCTCTTAAGACTAAACAGCACAGGTAGTGTCATGCAGCGACATCATCATGGTGCCTAGGTTGGATGCTCACAACTTGTTGTAGATGTTAGGTTTGTGGCCTACAAGAGTTATTGGTGGGACAAGGAATTGATGGCTCCATGCTCCGCCATAGTTTTCAACTCTCTCCTGCTGCCCAATTGGTAAGTTTCTGCCCTCATAAAGAATTTGTATCATTATATGGTCTTAATTAGTGAACACAAATCTAGGTGATACTTTGCCCACTAAGATCTATATAAGGGAAAGTACTAAACATATGGTTGAAATGAAAATATCTGAGTCATGGTTATAGCAGACGCTCCATGTTACAATGTGTAAAGTGTCTGCATAAAATACACAATAAAAGCATCATATATGGACCTATGGAGGAACCGCTTCCAAAGATACCAATTAGGGGAATATACGTAGGTATAGAATACAAATGGCCCCAAACCCCCCAGATTCTATACATCTCCCAACCAATACATCACACATGATAGATATACATCAACAATATCCACATGTAAATAAGTATGGAAATCAGTTACCCCAGTCAAATAAATACATCGATAATACAGCATGCCAAAAAGCCAATACCTGAGGGGTAGCAGGGGTAAAATAAATGACATAATAGCATAATAATATTACCAACCAGGATGTAGTCTACCTGCTTTCTACCTTGGGCAAGCAGACTCCATTGATTTACTTATGTATACTATTGATTTATAGTGATGTATTGGTTGGGAGGGATGTAGAATTTGGGGTGTTTTCAGGGATATCTGCATCTTTATTGTGTTCCTGATGGGTTTAAGGTCTGAGTTCTCAAGTGGTTCCATTTGACCTCCTTATTTGCTTTTTTTATTATTTGTTTTATGGAGATACATTGTCGTCTTTGATGTAGCTGTGTTGAATTATTTTTGTACATTAAGTAATGTGTAAAATATGAAGTAACAGCAAGTAGAAAAAATACATAAAGACATTGCAGGGTGGCCTCAGACTAGCCAACACGAGAGCAGGTAAAACCCCCAGTGCGCAAAGAATGGAAGGGAAAGAGAGGCAGAAAGCAAGAGTCATGTGCAGTATGTTCAGTCATGTACGATAGCTGTAGTGTGGAACTTAAGAATTAACTCCACTGTTGGGCCCTAAGAATCAATTCCACTGGTGGTCCTCCAAGAATCAACTCCACTGGTGGATCACAAGAATCAACTCCACTGGTGGGCCCCAAGAATCAACTCCACTGTTGGGCCCTAAGAATCACCTCCACTGGTGGACCCCCAAGAATCAACTCCACTGATGGGCCCCAAGAATCAACTCCACTGATGGAGACCAAGAATCAACTCCACTGGTGGAGACCAAGAATCAACTCCACTGGTGAGCCCCAAGAATAAACTCCACTGTTGGGCCCTAAGAATCAACTCAACTGGTGGAGACCAAAAATAAACTCCACTGGTGAGCCCCAAGAATCAACTCCACCAACTCCACGGCTGGGCCCCAAGAATCAACTCCACCCACGCCACTGTTGGGCCCTAAGAATCAATTCCACTGGTGGACCTCCAAGAATGAACTCCATTGGTGGAGACCAAGAATCAACTCCCCTGGTGGGCCCCAAGAATCAACTCCACTGGTGGGCTCCAAGGATCAACTCCACTGGTGAGCCCCAAGAATCAATTCCACTTGTGGGCCCCAAGAATCAGCTCCACTGGAGAGCCCCAAGAATCATCTACATTGGTGGGTCCCAAGAATAAACTTCACTGCTAGGCCCCAAGAATCCACTAGGGCCCCAATAATTAACTCCACTGGTGGAGCCCAAGAATCAACTCCACTGGTGGGCCCCAAGAATAATCTCCACTATTGGGCCTCAAAAATCAACTGCACTGGAGGGCCATAGAAAGTCTAGTTTGACATTGCTGCCGAAAGGGAGATATTGGGAGACACAACATGGCACTGATTCTGTTTCTGGAAGAAGAAACACAACCTGCAAGGAGCTCTTTTTGATTAGAAAAACATGGCTAATTTCTTTGCAAAAAAAACAAAACACTGCCACACCTGGACATGGGTTGTGTCTCGTTTTGCTGCTCAGTTCCATTGACATGGATACCACACGCAATCTGTGGACAGGTGGCATTACTTTTAGAAGAAAGCAGCCATTTTTTTTATCCTGTATAATCTATAAACTAGTTTGAGGTTCTGCCCTCGGTGGATCAGGCACATGTTTGAATATCAGCACCATGGACAGGGATTGCAAACAGCAGTCCAGAGTTTGCTAGGTGTGGTGCTTTATATGGTACATTCCAGACTTTCAGCATCATCCCAAAAATATAACTATAAAAGTTGAAATGCGAAAGTGTAACCAAAGTAAGTTTTGTGCTATATCTGCTCGCGTTTACATGTTGTTTTAAAAATGATTGATAATCTGATGGGTGAATTTATTTACTCTACAGAAGCAAAATTACAACTATCTGTTATATTGCAAGTGTGTAGGGTTGTACCTCAGACTTGAGGCAATGCCAATTTCAACTCCAGCCCAAGCGATTCAATTTGGGTGGCACGAAGTTACTTTTGGTGAAAATTACCAGAAAATCAACCAAAATTCTAACCTAAAATTGGCACTAGTTTTAGGTTTTTTTTTTTACTGGTTTGTAAGGGTACACCATGCCACGTCCAGTCCAGTGATGCTCTTGGTCCAGCAGCAGTTCCTATCCAATGTCGCATCAGAGAAATTGGACAGAGAATGCTGTCAGACTGGAGTGATAAGTTAACCCTTACAAACCAGTTAAAAAAAACCCCTAGCCCTATCCCCAATTTTGGTTTACAAATAGGGTTAGGTCTAGAGATAACAACCTAAACCCTAATGTGCTGCCAGAGTGGTAAGCCGGAGGCATATTAGGAGGCATATGGCTGTTGCAGGTGCTTTCCAAAAGGCAGAAAACACATTGGGATTTTTTTTCTCATAGACCTTAACGAGATTTGGTTCAGCAACCCAAACATTCAAGACATTTGTGACCATTTTGGCCCAAGTGTTGTTGAACTGAACTGAGACCTATTTGAGTGACACTACTGACAGATGAATTAGACTGTGTTGATAGATAGGTATATTTTTCCCGAATATACATTATCTCACAAAAGTAACTACAAACCTCACATTTTTGCAAATATTGTATTATATTTTTTCATGGTATATCACTGAAGATATGACACTGATACAATGTAAAATAGTCAGTGTAAAGCTTGGATAACAGTGTAAATTTGGTGTGCCATAAAAATAATGCAACACACAGCCATCAATGAGTACACCCCTGGCAACAAAAGTGAGTAAAGCCCTAAGTGAAAATGGACAAATTGTGCCCAATTTACCATTTTCCCTTCACTGTGTCACGTGACTCGTTAGTGTAAGGAGGGCTCAGGTGTGATTGGGGAGCAGGTGTGTTAAATTTGGTGTTATCACTCTCCTACTATCTAATACTGGTACCTGGAAGTCCAACATGGCGCCTCATGGCAAAGAACTGTCTGAGGATCTGAAAAAAAAAGAATTGTTGCTCTACATAAAGATGGCCTAGGCTATAAGAAGATTCCCAACACCCTGAAACTGAGCTACAGCACAATGGCCAAGACCATACAGTGATTTAACAAGACAGGTTCCACTCAGAACAAACCTTGCCATGGTCGACCTAAGAAGTTGAGTACATGTGCTCAGCGTTATATCCAGATATTTTCTTTTCAAAATAGATGTATCAGTGCTGCCAGCATTGCTGCAGAGGTTAAAGGGGTGGGAGGGTCAACCTGTTAAGCTCAGTCCATACACTGCAAACTGCATCAAAATGGTCTGCATGGCTGTCGTCCCAGAAGGATAATGCATAAGAAAACTCATAAAGTTTGCTGAAGACAAGCAGACTAAGGACATGGATTACTGGAACCATGTCCTGTGGTCTGATGACACCAAGATAAACTTATTTGGTTCAGATGGTGTCAAGCAAGTATGGTGGTGGGGGTGTCATAGTGTGTGGCTCCATGAGTGCTGCCGGCTGTGGGGAGCTACAGTTCATTGAGTGAATCATGAATACCAACATGTACTGTAACTTGTACAGCATATCTTCACGAAGAAAAGTAATGCTACAGCATAAAATGCAGCTTCTTTATTACAGGTTTATATCTCAAAATACATTCATAGACACACAAGCAGGTGCGTGCACACAGGCAACCTTTTTCTACATATATATCCTTGTGTATGTACTGTGACAAAATGAAGCAGAGCATGATCCCCTCCCTTCTGGGCCACAGGGAAGTATTCCAACATGATAACCACCCCAAACACTCCTCCGAGGCCACCGCTGCCTTGCTAAAGAAAATGAGGGTAAATTTGCTGGGCTGGCCAAGCATGTACCCAGACCTAAACCCTATTGAGCATCTGTGGGGGATCCTCAAACGGAAGGTGGAAGAGCGCAAAGTCTCGAACATCCACCAGCTCCGTGATGTCGTCATGGAGGAGGGAAGAGGATTCCAGTGGCTGCAACCTGTGACGCTCTAGTGACCTCCATGCCCAAGAGAGTTAAGGCCGTGCTGGAAAATAATGGTGGCCACACAAAATATTGAAGAAAACAATATTTGGCTCTGCACATCCCAAAAACTTATTTGAAAAAATTAGCATAGGTGCACACTGATGTGGCATCAACATACAAACACAATCCAATATCAGTAGCACACTATTAACACTAAAAAGCTATCAAAAGGCACTTAGGAATTGGAAAAGCATTTCTGCTACTTAGGATGCATTAAACATTTTTGAGGTTCTTAGTTTACATTTTTGATCCAAACTCCTTAAGTCCACCTGCCACAGCAAGGCGACCTCAATACAGGTGGTAACCTACTCTACTCTCTTAGTGCCTGTTCAGACCTCCACATTTCAGGGAGAGAAGGTTTCGGCTACTCTGCATTGATTTAAAAGCCTGTGCAGGTGGGTGGAGTGCAAAAAAGACCAAAGAGGGGGCAGCCACTCCCCCATACAAACAGTCTAGAAAACAATATTTGACACTTTGAGGCACAATTTGTGCTTTTTCACTTAGGTTTGTATCAACTGTGCCAGTGTTTAGAATTGATCGTGGAGTATTTTAGGACCAAATACGTTAAAAAGTTTTTAACTGATAGTTACATTTTAAATTAGATCTAGTTTTATTAAACCAACCAAATACTATATATAAAATTACAATCAATAATACTATATGGGGGTTATTAATTAGTATACCCACTTACGCGGGATGGAGCTGACTCCATCATGCGCTGTGTGACCCCTTAGACAAACATGGCTGTGGCGTCTAAATGAATAAGTAACGGAACCATTTCTCACTCCAGTCGGGACATCAGCGGAAAGAACACTGTGTCCTGATTGCTTAACTTGTGAAGGCTTCCATCACTGCCATGTTTTCTGCTTAACTACTTCCTGTCCCAGGCAGGAAGTAGTAACACCGCCATATTTGTACACTCTAATTCATTGTCTATACAATGCATTAGGCTATACAAATGATCACACCCCCTAGTGGTGTAGTACCCTAAGGGGACTCAAAGGTACAGTTGAAAAAAAAATGATTTAAAGCGTAAATATATATATATATATATATTAATAACAAAATAAATATATTTATAAATTATATATATATATATATAGATATAGATATATTAGAATATATATAGATATATATTTTTATAGTTGAAATCACCCGCCTTTTGCCATGCTACAAATTAGAATAATAAAATAATAAAAAATGTACACTTATTTGGTATCACCACATCTGTAAAAGTCTGATCTATTAAAAAATAACATCATTAATCCTGTACATGGAACACTGTAGAAGAAAGAAAAATTCCAAATGGCAAAATTGCATTTTTTGGGTAATTTCACGTCCCCTAAAAATTGGAATAAAAGTGATCAAAAAAGTTACATGCATTCTAAGCTAGTACCAATAAAAAGTACACTTCAGCCTGCAAAAAAATGCCCCTCACTCAAGCCCATAGGTGTTAGTACAAAAAAGTTATTGGCCGCACAAAATGGCTCCGTGGCAAAAAAGTAAAAAATAGGAAGGGCCACATGTATGAAAACTGTCTAGGTCTAAAATTCACTTTGTTGCCCATAGCAACCAATCATAGCAACCAATCGCCCCTCTCATTTTTCCAGAGCACTATATGTAATGAAAAGGGCGCTCTGATTGGTTGCCATGGGCAAAAAAGTGAATTTTAGACCTAGACAGTTTTCATACATGTGGCCCGAAATGTTTGGAATTTTTTTACGGTAGCAAAACATAACAGAAACCGTACGTGTTTGGTTGTTGCCGGATGCGCATCAACCTGTAGAATACAGATAATATATCATTTTTACTGAAGATTGAACGCTGTCAGGGCTTGTTCTCACGGCGTTTTAACTCCGTGTTACATCTGCTTTTTAGATCCATCTCAGAGACGGACCGACAGGACGGACCCAGAGACGGATCTAAACAATGAGCAGTGACTTTATCACTGCGGGCTATGAGGAACACGCAGCGGCGTTCACATGAGAGATCTCCGCTGCATGTTTGTCTTTGAAAGAATTGACATGCAATTCTTTCAAAGACGGAGCCGACAGGCAGGATGGAAACACGCAGCAGCAATCTCTCATGTGAACGCCGCTGTGTCTTCCTCATAGCCCGCAGTGATAAAGTCAATGCTAATTGTTTAGATCCGTCTCTGGGTCTGCTCTGTCGGATCTAAAAAGCGGATGTAAAACGCCGTGAGAACAAGCCCTAAAAGCAAAACTCCTGGCACAAGTACGTTTTTCTTTTCAAACTAGTGTATTCTATGGTAATATAAATAACATCATTAGAAAGTACATCTTGTCCCGCAAAATAGAAGCCCTCATATGTCTATGTAGATAGAAAAATAAAAAGCTTATGGTTCCGGGAAGGCGAGGACAAAAAAAAAAAGAAAAAAAATAGACCACGGCAGGAAGAGGTTAAAAAATATAATACAATATTTAAAAACGTGAGGGATGTCTTCACTTCCGTGAGATACTACGTTGCTATAATCTACCGCAACAAAGATACAATGTTTCAGGTTCTTCGATGAAGTTTATATAGACGTCTGCAATGAACGCCAGTCTTATGCAACATGAAATAGGTTTTGAATGCCTCGGGCACTGGAAACCGCTGGCAGTGAAAGGGTTGATGGCCACGAAGGAGCTGGTAATTTTTCCTAATGAGAACAGTGCAGAAGGAGCTCGCTCTATACAAGGACAAGGCGCACACATGTACAGCAGTCACTCCATCGGCCACTGGAGCAGCCTCTACCCCTCCTTCTCTCTCCCAGAGTCCTCTGCACTATACAGATGACGTCAGAGCAGCTCTGACATTGTACATTGCACTGCTTCTCTGTCCATCTCTCCTGCTGAGCAGCTGCGCCTGGATCCTACATAAAGCCTGCAGCATGGGAGCCCCTGAGCACTGGAGCTGTGACCTCAGCCTTCTGCTGTCACTCATAGTCATAGTGTCTGCGGTCAGTGCAGGGGACCCTTTTGACGCCCAGTTGGGAGATATCTCCTCCTGCAGCCAGCAGTGTCAGCTCACCTTCAAGCTCTAGAGCTCCTCAGAAGTAAGTGCACTGATACATCATGGCAATTATCTATCTATCTATCTATATATCTATCTATCTATCTATCTATCTATCTATCTACTGTATCTATCTTGCTTTGAAATATCTATCTATCTATCTATATATATATATATATATATATTTATATACACATATACCTTTCGTTAGTGAATGCACTTGGGCATCCATATTCAAACAAATTGCATGTATGGTCCACACCATGTATATACCTCGTCTTCCCATGCATGGAGATTTAACCACTTCCATGCCATCTATAATTAAGATGGTGGTCGCCGTCATGTGACAGTTCCCCATGGAATTAGCAGGTGCATACTCTATATGCCTGTCATCTTTGATTCTCCATCTTTTCTTGTGCCCATGGGGTGTTCAATTGCACATCCCTAGTGCAAGCGGCACAGCTGCTATGGAATATTAGTGACGTTCCCCTTAGTGCATTGTATCTATACAGTGATGGGATAATATATGCAGCACCTATTAATAAGAATGACAAGAACGAGATGCCTGGAGATGACTGGGATTGTGCACCGGTTACCTATTGTGATGAGGAGTCATTAGAATAAATATGGTTACAGAGAAGCAATATCCTACGCAGGAAACAATTGCACTGGATACAAGCCGTGCTGGGAATCTAGTTATGTTTCCTGCATTGCTTGCAGCCATTGTGCATTCAGGGAAGCTGGTACAGTGCATGATTGTGGTGATTCTCAATGGCCTGGGCCATAATAATCTGCAGCCATTTCTAGCTGGATTATGTTGTGTTGTATGCGCAGGGATCAGTGACGAGGCTGAGGATGTGACTTCTGGTAATTTCTCCCTACAGATAACGAGCCACTTGAGGTTTGTCTCCTTTCTGTTATAATGTCCAGGCTTTTAACTACCTCTTTATTGCTCATTGTAGTTGCAGCTGCCACATTTAGGGAAAAAAATAACACACCCATGTGTGGTGGTCAATGTCAGTGTTACTGGCGAAATTGCTTGCCCCTAGACCACTACACCTAGGTAGGGTTTTTAGCAACAGGAGATAGTCACTAACGTAGCAATGTCCTCTAATAACATTTTCACAATTTAAAGATGATGCATTTAAAGATCAAGGGCGACATCTATGAATGGGGCTGCACCAGTTTTCTGGTGTACTTTGAGCAAAAAAGAATGTATGAACAGGTGCACTCCAAACTTTGGCTTTGCAATGCGCCAAAGGCACTTTTTAATGTGCCAAAGATTTGGGGTGTTCTCGGGACGTCGCTCCACATTCATAGTAATAGACACATTTATGATTCTTTGATGCCAAACCTAGGCGGAGAGCAGTTAGAACAGTCAGACCAGGGTAAAGGTGGTGCCTGAGCCTGAATTGTGGTATTGGCTCTACACTGCCCTGTATGTATGACCTGCAGGAGAACAGCCAGACCAGGGTAAAGGTGGTGCCTGAGCCAGACTTGTGGTATTGGCTCTACACTGCCCTGTATATATGACCTGCAGAAGAACAGACCAGGGTAAAGGTGGTGCCTGAGCCAGACTTGTGGTATTGGCTCTACACTGCACCTGTATGTATGACCTGCAGAAGAACAGCCAGACCAGGGTAAAGGTGGTGCCTGAGCCAGACTTGTGGTATTGGCTCTACACTGTCCTGTATGTATGACCTGCAGAAGAACAGACCAGGGTAAAGGTGGTGCCTGAGCCAGACTTGTGGTATTGGCTCTACACTGCCGTATATTTATGACCTGCAGGAGAACAGCCAAACCAGGGTAAAGGTGGTGCCTGAGCCAGACTTGTGGTATTGGCTCTACACTGCACCTGTATGTATGACCTGCAGAAGAACAGCCAGACCAGGGTAAAGGTGGTGCCTGAGCCAGACTTGTGGTATTGGCTCTACACTGTCCTGTATGTATGACCTGCAGAAGAACAGACCAGGGTAAAGGTGGTGCCTGAGCCAGACTTGTGGTATTGGCTCTACACTGTGCCTGTATATATGACCTGCAGAAGAACAGCCAAACCAGGGTAAAGGTGGTGCCTGAGCCAGACTTGTGGTATTGGCTCTACACTGCACCTGTATGTATGACCTGCAGAAGAACAGCCAGACCAGGGTAAAGGTGGTGCCTGAGCCAGACTTGTGGTATTGGCTCTACACTGCCCTGTATGTATGACCTGCAGAAGAACAGCCAGACCAGGTAAAGGTGGTGCCTGAGCCAGACTTGTGCTATTGGCTCTACACGTCTAGTATGTATGACCTGCAGAAGAACAGCCAGACCAGGGTACAAGTGAGTGACCTGAGCCCAGACTTGTGGTATGGCTCTACACTCGCCCTGTATGTATGACCTGCAGAAAACAGCCAGACCAGGGTAAAAGGTGGTGCTGAGCCAGACTTGTGGTATTGGCTCTACACTGCCCTGTATGTATGACCTGCAGAAAAACAGTCAGACCAGGGTAAAGGTGGTGCCTGAGCCAGACTTGTGGTATTGGCTCTACACTGCCCTGTATGTATGACCTGCAGAAGAACAGCCAGACCAGGGTAAAGGTGGTGCCTGAGCCAGACTTGTGGTATTGGCTCTACACTGCCCTGTATGTATGACCTGCAGAAGAACAGCCAGACCAGGGTAAAGGTGGTGCCTGAGCCAGACTTGTGGTATTGGCTCTACACTGCCCTCTATGTATGACCTGCAGAAGAACAGGGTCATACATTCTGGCACATTCTACATTGCCTTAAAGGGCTTGTCTCACTACATCGATTCATCTTAGCTCAGTCCTGTATACTTCATTTTTGAATTCAGTGTTTTCTGGCTTCTACTGGTCTGCAGTGATGAGCTGCTGAGCACGCCAGGTCTGTAGCTATAGCAACCAGTGCTCGCAACCTATCAGGAGAGATCGAACAGGTCTGTAGCTATAGCGACCTGAGGAGCTTATGCAGCCCATACAAGAGGGGATATCTAGAAATAGGTAGGACACTGTTAATGGACATATATTGCAAAGTGACTTGTTTTTGCAAGATTTTTAACATTAAAAGCAATCCCTGTAGTAAGACAACCACTTTAAAGCTATTTAGAACTGGCCTGTCAGCGCCAATGTTCATACAGGTCGCCCCAAAAGTATACCCAATTTTACCAATTGACACAAGTATTTTAAAGGCATTGTCGAGTGGGAAAAAAATTCTAAATAATATGTCTCCCATAGGTTGGCACTTTTGTAATCTATTTTTGCAAACATTTTTGTGGGCTTTCTGCAGTTCTACATCAGCTGTTTGACAGAAAGCTTAGTAGTTTTACATCTCCACACCCAGGAAAAAGCTCTGTTGAGCCAAGGAGATCAGGTGAACAAAGGGGTTTGGCTTTTTTCAGGGCAGCCTTTGAAGCCACATCCCTTATGTCAGTGTCAGGTTACCTGAACCCCACCACTGGGCTTCATTATTGGGGCCAACCAGTGAGCTAGATCCTTGGTTCCACCCTACTTGGACACATGCTTTTTGCTTTCTGCACTTTTTCTGTGCATTTCTCCCTGAAAAGCAGTTCACAGGCCCACCCTGCCCAGGGGACCATTGGGGGTTTCCCCTTCTCCCTGGTGGGAAAGTTTGATCCTGCCCTTGGTTCTGCCACCCAAGGAACTTTCAACATATTAGAGGAAACAGGGAGTTGCCATGATACTGAGGTTGGGAACAAATAAGATAAAGCACAGCAAAGGATTCTGGGGCCTGTAGTTTTACAGGGCAAAAGGAAGTGGCTTTCCACCAGAAAACGCTGCTGCTCAGCTGCAAAGAAGGGAGGCAACGAACAGCACAAGAAAAGCCCATATTAGTGCAGAAAACATCACAGGGATAGGAATAAAGACTGTGATTAGCAATTTCAGAAATATTTTTTGGAGTTAGCTGTACAATCTTTTTAAAGTCTAGTGCTGATATGTATGAACGGGGCTGCGTCAATTTTCGGGTGTACTTTGAGCCAAAAACCTGTCGTAGCCCTGTCCGACAGATGTATGAATAGTCGTGCACTAAAACTTGGTTCAGCCTGCACCAGACACGACACTTCTGAATGAGATAGAGTTTGGTGCATAACACTGTTACATACATACTGTCGCCCTCTACACTCCTATATTGCTTTAGAACTGGCCAAGTTTCATACCTGTCGCCCTATGTGTTTGCAACAAATTTGTTAGTGATAACTGAAGACGCTGTGTAGTCTTTATAAAACAAGTTCCTAGCTTTTTGTATATGTAGCTCTTATGCAGAAATGTGTCTCCATAGTAACAGGCTATAAACAACCAATGACTAAGTCTCTGCAGTCAAACTGCCTTCTGGATGACTTCTACTTATTCCTAATATTCAATAAGTTTGCAGGAAGAGGACAGTTTGATTGCAGGACCAGATTGTTCCGTGCATGTGAGCTGGAGACACAAAAACAGAACCTTTTAGCAATGTTGCTTCCTGCTTGATTCTTAAAGGGGTTGTCTCACTACATTGATTCATCTCACCTCAGTCCTGTTTTCTTGGTTTCTCTTTGAATTCAGGGGCGTGTTTACTGGCTTCTACCAGGCTGCAGTAGAAGGTCAAGGTCTGCTACTATAGCAACTCTGTCTGGCAGCCTATCAGGATAGATCAAACAGGGCTGTAGCTATAGCAACCAGTGCTGGCAGCCTATCAGGATAGATCAAACAAGTCTGTAGCTATAGCAACCAGTGCTGACAGCCTATCAGGAGAGATCAAACAAGGCTGTAGCTATAGCAACCAGTGCTGGCAGCCTATCAGGATAGATCAAACAAGTCTGTAGCTATAGCAACCAGTGCTGACAGCCTATCAGGAGAGATCAAACAGGTACTGCATTGTTTTCTATAGCAACCAGTGCTGGCAGCCTATCAGGAGAGATCAAACAGGTCTGCAGCTATAGCAACCAGTGCTGGCAGCCTATCAGGAGAGATCAAACAGGTCTGTAGCTATAGCGAACTGAGGAGCTGATGCAGCCCATACAAGAGGGGATATCTAGGAATAGGAACACATACTGCAAAGTGACTTGTTTTTGCAAGATCTTTAACATAAAAAGCAAACCTTGTAGTGAGACAACCCTTTAAGTCATTAAAACATTTAACAAAATTAGTTGCCATCGTGAACATATCCTTTAAAGGGGTTGTCTCGCTACAAGGATTGCTTTTTATGTTGAAGATCTTGCAAAATCAAGTCACATTGCAATATGTGTTCATTAACAGTGTCCTACCTATTCCTAGATATCCCCTCTTGTATGGGCTGCATCAGCATCTCAGGTCGCTGTAGCTACAGATCTGTTTGATCTCTCCTGATAGGCTGCCACTGCTGGTCGCTATAGCTACAGACCTGTTTGATCTCTCCTGATAGGCTGCCAGCACTGGTTGCTATAGCTACAGACCTGTTAGGTCTATCCCAATAGGCTGCCAGCGCTGGTCGCTATAGCTACAGACCTGTTTGATCTCTCCTGATAGGCTGCCAGCACTGGTTGCTATAGCTACAGACCTGTTAGATCTATCCCAATAGGCTGCCAGTGCTGGTCACTATAGCTACAGACCTGTCCGATGTCTCCTGATAGGCTCCCAGCGCTGGTCACTATAGCTACAGACCTGTCCGATGTCTCCTGATAGGCTGGCAGCGCTGGTCACTATAGCTACAGACCTGTCCGATGTCTCCTGATAGGCTGCCAGCGCGGGTCACTATAGCTACAGACCTGTCCGATGTCTCCTGATAGGCTGCCAGCACTGGTCACTATAGCTACAGACCTGTTCGATCTTTCCTGATAGGTTGTTAGTGCTGGTTGCTTTAGCTACAGACCTGGGGTCCTCAGCAGGACAGTAGAAGCCAGTAAAATCAGTAAACATGTCCCTGAATTCAAAAAAGAAACTGACAAAAGAGGACTGAGGTGAGATGAGTCGATGTAGTCAGACAACCCCTTTAAGTTATGACTTTCCGTTATTTGTATTCTGGGACTGGTAATGTCAAGTTCTGAAGGGGTTATCCAATAAACCTATTATGCACACAGCAAATTAAGTTAAGTCTGGACCTGCAAATCTGACAGTAAGAATATAAAACAGGGCGAACAACCTGCAACCCAAAAGACATATAGGGCGACATGTATGATTTTTGGCATTTAGCTGCCAATTTTTGTGCGTATTATAATAGTGTAGAATGCGTCTGATTTATGAACCTGTTCTACTGCGGGTCATAAATCAGGCGCATTCTAGTGCAAAGGCGACACTTCAGGCTCAGGTAAACCACTTTGAAAGTGCTCTACCTGTTCCAGCAGTAATGCACCTGGATTTGCCATACTGGGGCTATAAATGTGGAGCTTCGTACGGTTGTGGTGCGCCCCACCTCCCGCATGCCCCCCAATCTCAGGTGCATTACAAAGTGCCGCGGGTGATCTGCAGTGCGCCTGATATTGGCATGCGGGAGATTTAAAACTTTTGTGAACAGGGCTGCGCTAGATCTTGGGCTGAAAAGACGCCAGACTTCTGGCACAGCCCTGTTCATACATGTCGCCCATAGTGCCCATCATGCCATCCTGTGTGGCCCAAAATTCTGGTTTCAGAATTGCTTGTCTATGTCTGGTGGGTTTAATATGTGTTTTCCATATAGGAGAGTAAGGCTATGTTCACATGGCTTAATTGCAGAACGTATTTCGCCCCGCAATTACACCGTGTGGACGGGGGCGGGGCAGGAGCGGGGCGGGGCTGGAGGGAGGGGGGGCGGCAGCTCGCCGGCCCCATAGACATTCATTATTCTTGGCGCGTATACGCCGTGAATAATTGACATGTCACTTATCTCCCCGCTCACCTTATTGTGCGAGCAGGGACAGGAGACGTAATCCACAGTTCTCTATGAGAACTGTGGATTGCCGTAATGACTGGGACGTATTTCAGCCGTAATTTGCGCAGTACGGCGCGTAATTACGGACTGAAATACATCCCAGCCGTGTGAACATAGCCCAAAACTATGGCAGATATGAGTAAGTACAACCTGTGCATTGCATGACCAAGTCTGAGACCCCGAAATATGAGCAGAATGTATTTCTTCTGTCCCCTGTGAGGACCTCTAAAAAAAGGGGTAGGAGAGGAGGCCATGGATGAGAGTGGCTATATTCATATGGTTTATAGTGAAGCACACGGCTATTTCAGGAATTCACAAACTAAAATGAAGAGAGCCAGAGGCAACAGAGAAGATGACTAATGCTTGAAGGCCATGAACACTCATCCTTTATTCTACAGCTTGAAAGCATCTCCCAAAAATTCACAAGTTACAAAGATACCACCATTTTCAGATGACAGACTTTATATGAGACCTTTTTTACATCATTAGGTCCAAAATCATAGACTAAGTAAAAGCCCTGAAACCAAGTTACTTGTCTGCCTGCACCTTGTGCAACCATCCACAGTCATCATAACATCATAACTAACATGCATATAAAACAATGTCAACATTTCTGTAGGTTAAACTGAAGTCCATTCTATTATTTAGACCCTGCCAATGGCTTGTGTTTAAAGGGGTTGTCTCACTACAAGGATTGCTGCTTTTTATGTTAAAGATCTTGCAAAAACAAGTCACTTTGTAATATGTGTCCATTAGCAGTGTCCTACCTATTCCTAGATATCCCCTCTTATCTGGGCTGCATCAGCTCCTCATCGATGTCGCTCATTCATGATAGCTACAGACAACTCAGATGTTTGACTCTTCCTGATAGGCTGCCAGCACTGGTTGCTATAGCTACAGACCTGGTTTCTTCTGCAGTCTAGTAGAAGCCAGTAAATGTGCCCCTGAATTCAAGATGAAACCAAGAAAACAGGACTGAGGTAAGATGAATCAATGTAGTGAGACAACCCCTTAAACATTAAAGGGGTTGTCCCACCAACACATTGACGGCAGATCAATAGGATATGTCCCTATGTACGTATATATAGACCAATATAGCATCATTGCCTTTTTGCACATTTTTATTAATTAAATCCGTGTATTAAACAAAAATTCTTTAAAACGCTTTTCTTTCTTGCACAATAAGAAGAGTTTTGTAGTTCATCTTTAGAAATAGTGTGATACATTAAAAAAACAGGTAATATACCTTAAAGGGGTTTTGCCACAATCTCATGGCATACCTCCTGCATCCAGCTCTTCAGCTGTGTGTTCTCAGAAGGAGGCGTGTGTGTATTTGTTTGAATTGCATATCATGTGACCCAGCAGGATGACATCACCAGGCCTTTCTCTCTGTAGTCAAAGAAAGGTCTGTTTATGTATAGAACTGTAAGTAGCTACATTGTAGCTCAGAGGTAACATTTTTGCTTTACAGCACAAGGGTCATTGGATCAAATCTCTGCAGGAACTTAACCTGTGGATTTTTTTCTCTTTATCAATGCACAGACCTCATTGAGGTTTCTTTTTTTTTATTTGCACGGTTTGACTTATTACTAACTAGTCCAAAGGACGGGAGTAGAGTGACAGCACCTAGGGTTTGAACACTCAGTAGCTGCCTGAGAGGAGAAGTGATGTCTGAGCATGTGCGACCAGGGCTGAGGAGCTCTCAACCCTGGTCGTATCCCCTGGAGATGAGCTGTAAACAATGGATCAGTAAAGGAGCAGCTAAAACAAAAACGGTGCAGAATTTGTAATAATGATGAATGGTGAAAATGTTTATTATTTAATTTGCAAACTTCCCGCATCAATTTTACTTTGTGGCAAAACCCCTTTAAAGTCCATAATCTTTCTCCATATGTGATATGCCAGCAATAAGTGTTGGGCGCAAGGCCCCTGAAGTTCTCTGCTCAACATGGGGAGGTGGTCAGAACTGTCCCATTGATTTTGATAGGAGCTCCAAGTACAGGCAAGCAGCCCACTCGCCTGTGCTCAGAACGTCTATTGAAATCAACAGGACAGATCCAACAACTTTTTTATTCAAACGGAGACTATCCGGGGCCTGCTCTCGAGGTGCGTGTCTGAGGTAGGACCCGCACCTATCACACGTTGAGGGCATACTCTATCGATAGGCATCTATGTGTTGGGTGGGACAATCTCTATCTATTAACCATCTCAGGATGAGCTGACTTCAAGTGTACCTTGTTTAGAAATATTGGGCAACATATATGAACGGGGCTGCAACAGTTTTCTGGTGTACTTTGAACCAAAAATAAAATGTATGAACAATGAACACTCCAAACTTTGGCGCGATAAGTGCCTTTGTAATGCGCCAAAAATTTGGGCGTTCTGGGGGTGTTGCCCCACATTCGTAGAAGTAGACGCATTTATGATTCTGACGCCAAATCTAAGCACAGAACAGTTAGAACAGGCAGACCAGGGTAGAGGTGGTGCCTGAGCCAGACTTGTGGTATTGGCTCTACACTGCGCCTGTAGTAGACCTGCGAAGAACGCCAACAGGTAAGGTGGTGCTGAGCAGACTTGTGGTATTGCTTAACTGTCTATGTATGACCTGCAGAAGAACAGCCAGACCAGGTAAAGGTGGTGCTGAGCAACTTTGGTATTGGTTACACTGCCGTAGTATGACTGCAAAGAACAGCAGACCGGGTAAGGTGGTGTGAGCCAGACTTGTGGTATTGGCTCTACACTGTACCTGTATGTATGACCTGCAGAAGAACAAGACCAGGGTTAAAGGTGGCGCCTGAGCCACCCTTGTGGTATTGGCTCTACACTGCCCTGTATGTATGTCCTGCAGAAGAACAGCCAGACCAGGGTAAAGGTGGTGCCTGAGCCAGACTTGTGGTATTGGCTCTACACTGCCCTGTATGTATGACCTGCAGAAGAACAGCCAGACCAGGGTAAAGGTGGTGCCTGAGCCAGACTTGTGGTATTGGCTCTACACTGCCCTGTATGTATGACCTGCAGAAGAACAGCCAGACCAGGGTAAAGGTGTGCCTGAGCCAGACTTGTGGTATTGGCTCTACACTGCCCTGTATGTATGACCTGCAAAAGAAACAGCCAGACCAGGATAAAGGTGGTGCTGAGCCAAACTTGTGGTATTGGCTCTACACTGCCTGTATGTATGACCTGCAGAAGAACAGCCAGACCAGGGGTAAAGGTGGTGCCTGAGCCAGACTTGTGGTATTGGCTCTACACTGCCCTGTATGTATGACCTGCAGAAGAACATGACCAAGGATAAAGCTAGAATGGTGTCTGCCAGACTTGTGGTATTGGCTCTCCCACTGCCCTGTATGTGTGACCTGCAGAAGAACAGACCAGGGTAAAAGGTGGTGCCTGAGCCAGACTTTTTGGTATTGGCTCTACACTGCCCTGTATGTATGACCTGCAGAAGAACAGCCAGACCAGGTAAAGGTGGTGCCTGAGCCAGACTTGTGGTATTAGCTCTACACCGGCCCTGTATGTATGACCTGCAGAAGAACAGCCAGACCAGGGTAAAGGTGGTGCCTGAGCCAGACTTGTGGTATTGGCTCTACACTGCACCTGTATGTATGACCTGCAGAAGGTACATGCATTCTACACGGACATAAAGCTATTTAGAACTGGCCTGTCAGTGCCAATGTTAATACATGTCACCCACAGTCTCTTAAAAGGGTTTTGCCACGATCTCATTTCATACCTCCTGCATCCAGCTCTTCAGCTCTGTGTGCTCAGAGGGGGGCGTGTGTGATTTGTTTGAATTGCATATCATGTGACCCAGCAGGATGACATCAACAGACCTTTCTTCTTTGTAGTCAAAGAAAGGTCTGTTTATGTAAAGCATTGTGAGTAACTGAGAGGTAAAGTTTTTGCCTCCAGGCACAAGGTTCCTAGGTTCAAATCCCTGCAGGAACCAAGCCTGTGTTGTTGTTTTTTTCTCTTTATCAATGCACAGACCTCACTGAGTTTTTTTTTTATTTATTTGCACTGTTTGACTAATTACTAAGGAATACAGAGGACGGGAGTAGAATGACAGCACCTGGGGTTTGAACACTCAGTAGCTGCCTGAGAGGTGAGGTGATGTCTGAGCATGTGCGACCAGGACTAAGGGCTCTCAGCTCTGGTCGTATCCCCTGGAGACGAGCTGTAAACAATGGATCACTAAAGGAGCAGCTAAAACAAAAACGGTGCAGAATTTTTAATAATGATGAATGGTGAAAATGTTTGTTATTTCATTTGCAAGCTTCCCACGTCAATTTTACTTTGTGGCAAAACCCCTTTAAGTGTGAATGGAAGGAATGAGATCACAGTCTATTGAAAGGTGCTGGTTTCAATTCCAGGACTCCCAGCTATCAGACAATTATGATACATACTTGAGAAATGGCACAAATATCTCAGATAGTAACAACCCTATGAGTTTTGCTGCATCTGGTAGGATTGGTTCTGTCTAACAATGTGGCCTTTGAACCCAAAAAGGTTGTGCATCCCCGGCGCAAATGGCAGCCACCATTAACTTTCAGGATCTTACAAAAAAGTGATTTGCAACCTGTTCACTCCACCTATATAATACTATCCATTGGAGAAGAAAAACGTCACTAGTGACTGGCAGCAGGTCATGACATGCACAACATGGACATCTAAACCAGCAATTCAGTGATGACCTTGTCAAATAACTTCTAATATTTCAACTATTTTTTATGGTTCCAATGTATCTAAAAAGAAAGTAACTTTGCAATGAACGGACAATTTTCGTCATTTTCTTCCATCATTCCTCTTGCAGACTCTTGTCTATCTGTCCCCTTCTTTCCTCTGCATATACTGGACAGGTTAGCAAGATGGTGACATGTTAAAGGGAATATGGCAGTCAGATCTGACTACACGGGGTTTGTTTTCCATTATCATGGTACTGCCTAGGTTTGCATTGGAGCTGTAGACACAAAACCATAGGAAAATTGAAAACCGCTATGTGCAACAATGTATTGGCGCATCCAGAGGTATACATAGCCTTTAGGTGGAGCTTAGCTTTAATTCCCCTGGTAATGCAATGAGGTTAGGGTCACAAGGCGTGACAGCAAAATGTGGATACAACTGCACCCACCCAGTTTGCCGGTGACATCCCTGTTTCTCTGGCAAACTCATGCAGGCAATGACAAGGCCATCTTTTCCATTGGGCACACTGGGCAGTTGCCTGGGGGCCCCAGGTGGTATATGATTGTCCCAGGAATACAAGAAACATATCCTGGATCCCTTGGTTGGCTTTGCTTATTTAACTGTGTGTTTTTAGGATGTACAAACAGTTAAAAACCATGGTGGAGAAGGGAGCCAAAGGCTTCCTGCTCTGCCAAATCTTGTAGGCTTCAGGCTGGCGGTACACAGACATAGGTGGTGTGATAATGAGTGTGCTTTGGGTTTGCTAGAGGCATGACCTAATGGGATGTCATGTATTTGGGCAGGGCCCATTGCAGTGTTATGCCCGGGGGCCCATAATGCTGATTGACAGCTGTGGTTTTGTCCATATGCATCTGCCTCACCATGGACCCTAGCCTAAATTTGGGTTAAAGATAGCCATTTGCCCAATGTGTGGTTGCTAGCAAATTGTAACACAATTTCAATGGGATAATTTCTCATATGCTCTGTGTCTACCCATACAGCATGAAGAGGGCGCTATGACAAGGATTTGTGAAGTCAAAAAAGGGTTTATCCATCTTCTAAACAGAACACATTGAGATCAACTAAGAGATTTATATGGCGCCAAGTGTTGTATGTAGCCTCGTTATCTGAGAATCGGGCTACAGATTTTGCAATCCTTAAATGGGTTTTCCCATCTGGTTGTTTCACAGAGCCTGCAAGCTCCGGCTTCCACTTCCTGTTCCGACTGTGGGTGATTGACACAGCAGTGATTGACACTTCAGCTCTGCTATTCCTAGACATTGCTGATGGAGGTATTTTAACAGCAAGTCACAAGCGTAAGGAGCTCTGAAGGCATAAAGTTTGTCAGTAAGAAATATAAATAAGCTCCTGTGCTGCTGATAAGACACAACAGGGAGTGACGTCACCAGCCCGGCTAGGACTGCTAGTGCAGAGCGAGGTGGTTGGTAACCTTGGAAGGAGATAAGAACTGCTCTGAAATTAGGTAAAATCAGAACAGCAATGTTTTTGTAATAGTCTTCATTTGAATTTGTCTTTGCAAGCCAATCAATGTACTTAGAATCACCCTTTAATTCACGAAGTTACAAAAAAAAATATTGCATTAAACATGTCGACATTTTCACAGGCTTTAAAGTAATTGGACGCTTGATGAAAAGTTTCATGGTAGCTATCTCATTATTTCATGAAAAATTAAGAAGATAAGAGGTTTGAAGTGTTGAATTTGTATTTAGTAGCTATTCATGACAATCTGCCATATGTGGTCCAACAATGGTGCTGATTCAAGTGAAGGAGGCCATTGGTAGGCTGAAAAATACGTGAAAACAAAACATATCTATCAAAGAGTGGACAGAAGCATTAAAAGACTCCTTAACAACAAATTCTACATCGTAAAAGGGAAGTGACATTGTTAGAAAGAAAAAACAAACCGTGGAAGAGAACTAAAGTAAATGATTGTAGAATTCTTTTCTTGGTATAGAAAACTCCTTTGCAACATCTAACCAAGGAGAGATTTTTCTCCTTTCTAAGCCACTCTTGCCTCTCACTCAGCCAACCAGTCAGTTCTACTCTGCATCGATAAGGGGCAAATACCCCGAAACAGCTGTCTGTAGATGAACTTAACTGATTTGGCTCAAATCCCTTTCACATTGTTAGGCTCCTGCGAGCTACATGTGAACTGAGGATAACTACATCCAATAGTGGGCGCTGTGGAGCTCCCAGCTCTTTTCCCATAAGCCTTTGCTTTATGCAAAACAGTCAGTGAGGTCTGAATGGCAAGTAAATCCTCACACCGAACAATTTATTGGTGGCTCTCCCCAGGGAGAGATCTTTCCCCTTCTAAACATCTAACCAAGTCAAGAATACTTTCCAGGAGACCGGCAAATCAATGTCAAAGTCTACAAACAAGTGACACCTTCATGAATGTAAAAACAGAGGGTTTATCTGGAGGTGCCATCCACTGGTCACACTTAAAGGGGTTGTCTCACTACATTGATTCATCTTATCTCAGTCCTGTTTTCTTGGTTTCATTTTGAATTCAGGGGCGTATTTACTGGCTTCTACTAGGCTGCAGTAAAGCCAGATCTGTAGCTATAGCAACCAGTGCTGGCAGCCTATCAGGATAGATCAAACAGGTCTGTAGCTATAGCAACCACTGTTGGCAGCCTATCAGGAGAAATCAAACAGGTCTGTAGCTATAGTGACCTGAGGAGCTGATGCAGACCATACAAGAGGGGATATCTCAGAACAGGTAGGACACTGTTACTGGACACATATTGCAAAATGACTTGTTTTTGCAAGATCTTTAACATAAAAAGCAGCGATCCTTGTAGTGAGACAATCCCTTTAAGAACAGAAAGGCCAGAGCGAACTTTGCTAGAAAATAGCTGAAAAAGCAGTTGAGTTCTTGGGCAAGACTCTTAGGACCAATGAAAATATGATTAGCTTGTGTCAGAATAGTGGGAAGAGAACAGTATGAAGAACTCATGACCTGAAGCATGCTATATCATCTGCCACACATGGGGAGGTAATGTTATGGCATGGACATGTATGGCGCCACTGAAACTGGTTCATTGGTGTTAACATGCTTAGAAACAGAGAGAGGTCACTTTTATAAACCTTTGTTTGGGGGGGAGGTGTTTGGGATAAAATTCTCATAATAGAATTTCGGAGTAAAGCTTTTTAGTGATGTTTTTTGTGGTCCGTAGTGGGTTTTTTTTTTCGAAAACTGGAGCATGTTCTGAGTACGGAATTTTTTCTCCTGAGAAATCTTTATAGAAACTTAAAAATTTTGAATAACGTCTCTACGAAATGTCACAAAATAAAAATGACACAAAAAATCATGTAAAAGTAACCTTTAAGCTGGTGGTTTCCTTAATGCTAACCTAAGTCAGGGTTAGAGTTTTTAGGGCGTTTAAAGGTTTAACTTACTTTTAACTGACCCATTACTTCTGGCCTCCCGTCGCTCCCGCTATGACATCACTTCTAGGCTATCCTTATGTTGTGAGCACTGGATATTACATTGGGCATGATACATGACTTCCGATTTCACATTCAATGTCCTTTCCAGTTTTCGCAACATAAGGGCAACCTATGTAAACCAGAAGTGACGATGGATATCACATTGGAAGTGACGCCTCAGCGGAAACAACGTAAGGCCTAGAACAATACTCAAAGGTATGTCAAAGCTTTAAGCATGGTAACTTTCATGGTTTGTGCCTCGGCACTCCTTCCAGACTACGGTCATGGCCATTTCACCGCTTTAGTCATGTCTCTGTTCACGCCGCAGTCAAACCATGAACGTTTCCCGGTGCCCATCTGTGTTGCATTTGCTGCGGTCCTGTCTCTGTTCACACCACAGTCACTGCTGTGGACCGCAAACATTTCCTGGTGCCCGTCTATGTCCCTTGTCCTCGCACCTGCTGCAGTCCTGTCCATGCTGCTGCGGCTCTGTCTCCATGCTGCCGTGCTCCCTGCTGTGTTCTTTGCTTGCTGGGTACTCACCTGTCCTTGCTCCTGCCCATGTTCCTGTCTGTGTATGCACGCTACCTCCTTGGTCAGAATTTAAAGGGACAGGGTACCAATTACCTGTCCAATGACCTACGACCTCCTGTGATTTAAGAAACTTCCTGCCTCTGCTCCTGTGTCAGTTCACGATTGTCCACCGGACCTCTGCTCCTGTTTCCTGCATACGTTTAGCCCTGCTTTTTCCTGTCCTCCTGCCTGTCTGATACCCGGGTTCCTGATTCTGCTGTTATCTGCCGTCATGTCTGCGTGATGCCTGTGTTCCTGATTCTGCTGCTACCTGCCATCATGACAGTCAGCTACTTGCCTTGGACACAGCTTCCAGCCTAACATTTAACTCCATAGTGTCCTGGCTGCTGTTCCAGTTAACTATGTTCCTGTATCTATATTTTTGCTGTATCCTGCCATTGTACCGTTACCTGCCTGGGACTCTGTCATCTGCCTATACCCAGTGTCCTTTGTCCTGTACTTCTTCTGTCACCGTGAATAGACACGTCAGGGGTAGCGACCTGAGGGTTCCATGCAGCTTAGTCCATCCGACCTTGAGGCTGGCTCCGGTCAAGACTGGGGGCCCTTTAGACTCCGCTCTCTGACATGGTCTCCACATTACCAGTGGCCCAGAGGAGCCACAATACCCAACGTTCAACGTTTCAATGCCTTCTGAACCCATTGAAACGTAACAGTAACAGTTCTAACCCTAAACCTAAGGGTCTTTTTTTTGTGGTTTTTGCCAAAATTGGTGATTTTTAACAAAATTTCATTTGGGCATACCGAAATTGAATTGTATAGATATGGCTTGAATTTGATGTCAAACCTGATCCAAACTGCAACACTACATTAAAGAGGTTGTCCCACTCTGGAGTTCCTGTTGATTCACTCTTCTTCACTTCTGGACTTGTGTCCTAACACGCTGGAGAGGCCTGAACTCCATTGTACGTGAATGGAGCACAAGTCTTTTCTCTGTGTTGGAACAAGACAAGAACCTGGAAGTGGTTCCCTGGGACCTTTATGGCAGCAGTGGTAGCGGATAGGTAGTTAAGTATCAGTGGTTTTTGGGGGGGTTTTTTGTCCATGCTGGCCCCAGTGCTGTGTAATTTTTTTTTTTACATTTTTAGTGGACAACGCTTTTGAACATTTCTCTTGAGTTTTAAACAAACTACAAAAGAAGTATAAAGTCCTAACACAGACTTTGCAGGACGGGGTGGAAGGAAGCATCTGAAGTGGACCAAAGGTCTTTGGCAGAGGTGGATAGTGCTATGTTACTTTATGGCCTTTTGCAGTGAAGCATTTAAGTACTTGCTCTGTAATGTAAAAAGTCGCTGTCTGGCTCAGATAGTGTTTCTTGTCTCTAATTATCACAACCTCTTCTTTGTAGCGCACTGAATATAGTCTTGTGTGAAGCTGGGAAAGCATTTATAGAAACTAGGACATATGCTTTAATTAATTTAATGCCTTTAGTTTTTTTAATTTAACTCCCTCTGGGAACCTTACCTCTTAACATGAAGATGAAAATCAGGTTCCCCACTGTGTGGTCAAGTGGAGTAATGAGCTTGTGCAGCAGGCGATGGTGTTTGAATACTCCTCTCTAAGTTTTAAACCTGCTGAGATAAAAGTGTAATAGATAACAAAAAAGTTAATGCATTTAAAGCACCCAAATAAGGTGCTGCACAAGTTTATGTCCCTTAATGGTTTGATTGCAGAGAATGTTGTAGTGGCTCCTACTCTACATAATCAGCAGATGTCAATTTACAAAAGCTTATCTATTGCCTGTTCATTTTTTCCTGTTTTCGTTGTGTTTTATGCCCCATTCACCAGGGATGTTGGACTGGGATGCCTGGGGTCACGAGTTGATTTTTGTGGTCCACCAGTGGAGTGGATTCTTGGGGTCCACCAGTGGAGTGGATTCTTGGGGTCCACCAGTGGAGTGGATTCTTGGGGTCCACCAGTGGAGTCGATTCTTGGGGACCACCAGTTGAGTTTATTCATGGGGACCACCAGTTGAGTTTATTACTGGGGCCCACCAGTTGAGTTTATTCCTGGGGCCCACCAGTGGACTTGATTCTTGGGGCCCGCCCCTGGAGTTAATTCTTGGTGCCCGCCACTGGAGTTGATTCTTGGCGCCCGCCAGTGGAGTTGATTCTTGGCGCCCGACAGTGGAGTTGATTTTTGGGGCCCGCAAGTGAAGTTGATTTTTGGGGCCCGGCAATGGAGTTGATGTTTTGGGCTCGCCAGTAGAGTTGATTATTGGGGCCCGCCAGTGGAGTTGATTCTTGGGGCCCAGCAATGGAGTTGATTCTTGGGGCCCAGCAATGGAGTTTATTATTGGGGCCCCCCAGTGGAGTTGATTCTTGGGGCCCTGCAGTGGAGTTGATTCTTGGGGCCCAGCATTGGAGTTGATTCTTGGGGCCCAGCAGTGGAGTTGATTCTTGGGCCCCAGCAGTGGAGTTGATTCTTGGGCCCCAGCAGTGGAGTTGATTCTTGGGCCCCAGCAGTGGAGTTGATTCTTGGGCCCCAGCCGTGGAGTTGATTCTTGGGCCCCAGCAGTGGAGTTGATTCTTGGGCCCCAGCAGTGGAGTTGATTCTTGGGCCCCAGCAGTGGAGTTGATTCTTGGGCCCCAGCAGTGGAGTTGATTCTTGGGCCCCACCAGTGGAGTTGATTCTTGGGCCCCAGCAGTGAGTTGATTCTTGGGCCCCAGCAGTGGGAGTTGATTCTTGGGCCCCAGCAGTGGAGTTGATTCTTGGGCCCAGCAGTGAGTTGATTCTTGGGGCCCACCAGTGCAGTTGATTCTTGGGGCCCACCAGTGCAGTTGATTTTAGGGGCCCATCAGTGGAGTTAATTCTTGGGGCCCCTAGTTTACTTGGTTCTTGTCCCTGAAATTCAGCCATGCCCAGGGGTCCACCACACCTAGGAGCCCACCAATTCACTTTGCTCCCCTGTTCACCATTCCAAGCCTGCCACTATAAGGGTAGTACGGCCAGTACTGTTGTCAGGGGTCCGGATCAAATGTAAAAAAAGAGAGCTCCTGATATGGTGTCAGATCGGCACTGGTAGTGGGTGAGGCCCGAATCTTTAGCTGTTTTGGGCCCAAAATTTCCCAAAAGGGACCTTCCCCCAAAAAAACAATAAGTTTGCAAACAATTTTTTAAGCCAAGAAAAACAAAAAAAAGCAAAAAGTTTTTTTGGGGGGGTTTTTAAATGGGCGGGGTTTTCAAAACACAAAAGTGGTATTAAGAATTTGCTTCCATTTTAAATTGTTTTTGGGGTGCTTTTTTGGCATCAAAAAATCATGCATCCAACATTTGCACCCATTTTGGGGAAAACCGGGGCTACAAAGAGACACAGATAAAGAGTAAAGGAAATCTTTGGGAGAAAAACACTATACTATAAAAATGCTACAGCTCCAGCATGCTGCTACTTCTACAGACACATTAAAAATGCTAAAATAAAAAAGCCATGTCTGTAGTGCTTTTTATATTTAACTATTCCCTTCAGCTAGCATCTGGCCACTGCATTTTTTTTTCCCAAAAAAAAAAAATTTTTAAAAATCCCAAAATAATTAATTTGCCCTTTTGGCAAAACGGCAACTTTAAAAATTTGCCCAACTGTTTCAGAGTGAAAAAAATTTTTTTTTTATAGTTTCCCTTTATCATGGATTTTGTCTGGTTCGACCTAAAATTTTTAAAGGGTTTTTTTCCGCACTGTTTGGGTTTTTAAAAAATTTAAGGAAAAGATAAAAAAAAGACTACCCCCAAAAATACATCGCTTTTTTCTGTTTTTTTGCCTTTTCAAAAAGCTAAAAGAAATCCAAATCTTTTATTTTGTAAACAAAAACTTTCCTGGGTTATCCAAACAATCTCGTCTGCTCTGCAGGGATCAGGTGGTGATGTCACCCCCCTGCTGTGTTTTTAATTAAAGAAAGCACAGGAGCTTGTTTATGTTTTTTCCTGAAAAACTTTAACCCTTTAGGACTCTGTACCCTTGTACCCCCTGCTTTTTTAAATCTCTCAATCACCAATGCCCCAAAACGGGCTCAGCTAGAATAGCAAGCTAAAAAGTCAGTCACTGCGGGAAAAATCACCACAGCCTAAACCCGGAAGTGGGACCCTGAACTGACTGTAAGGGGCAGGTTCTGTGAAAAAAGCCAGGGGAAAAAACCCCTTTAAAAAAATCATACCATATGATAAATAATTTAAAAATCGTCAAAATTTTTTTAAAAGGCCTGAACGTCACAGTTACACAAGTGGGGGTGGGTTTTTCATGCACAGGGTTTGTTCCCAGCACCGCGGGATACTATAAAATTAGTGGCACATAGAGGTCTTCTTCAACAGATTCTATGAATCTGCCGAAAAACATGGGAGTTTACAGCAGTGCCCTTCAGAGGCGGTACCTTAAACCTCCAGGGCCCTAGTGCAAAATTTAAAAGGGGCCCCCCCAAAATGCCCTTTTTATTAATATTTGGTATCTTCCTGTGGCGGCAAAGGGCCCTTTGGGCCCCCTTAGGTTTCCCGGGCCCGGTAGCGACTCCCCCCCCTTTAAGGGGTCCCGGGTTTGCCCTTAAAAAACACATTTTTTCCCGGGCCCTTATTCTATACCCAAATAAAATTTCAGGTAAAAAACATTTCCTATGGGAATTACAAAAATTGGGGGTTTCAATTCCTTCAGCCCCTGTTTCTTTCCCAAAAATGGTACCGCCATATTTGCCCGGGAAATTTTTTTTTCCCTCCCCCCCCATTGTGAAAATTTGGGGATTTTTATCCGTCAGCTGAAAAAAATTAAGAGTATTAAACCTCAAAAATTTAAACTGAAAAGAAACGGGCTGGGGGGGAAAAAAAAACCTTTTTGTTCTCCCCTTCCGTCCCGCGCTGAAAGCCCCCGGGGAATCGGCTCTTCTGCACCCCGGGTTTCCCTTTTCCCGGTCACACCAGGAAAAGATTCGCCCTGTCACTCACAATGTAATGGGAAATTTTTCAGGGGCGTCGCAAAAGGGAACCTGGAAGTGCAAGGAGCGTATTCTAGGAAAACTTAAAAAAGGGCACGGGGAAGAAAAAGGGGTGAGACTTCCAGTTTTCCCCTTTTTTTTCATCCCCGGGAACCCATGAAGGATTTTTTTTACGGGGCTGGAATACTTTTTAAAATACAGTTTTTACAGGGGGAATAATGACCTAGGGTTTTAAAAAGCCAATTCCCATCTGATTACTTTTGCTTTCGCCCCTTCCATCAGGGACCTCCAATGCAAATGAAACCAGGCCTTTAACCCCTTTAAAAGGACCCAGCCTGTTTTGCCCTTTCCTAAACAGCCCTTTTTTTAAAAACTGAAAAAGGGGGTAAAAAAAAGTGAGAAATAATTTTTTTGACACTTTTACCCTTTTCCCATGTGATTCAAAAATTGTTTTCCCCTCTGACAAAAGGGGCTTTAAGTTTAGTAAAAAATTTTTATCCATACAATCCTTGTTTGTTTTGAAAAATTAAAAAATTTCATAAAAATTTTGGGAAAAAATTTTGCTTTTTTGGGGAAAAGTTGAAAAATTTCTCCCGTGCAAAAACAGATAATTTTTCACCCCAAAATATTTTAAAACCCTACATCTCCAAAATGCCCCACTATGGGTTGGGCCCATCTTTTTTTTAAATGCCCTTTTTTTTTTTTTTTTAAACAAACATTATAGGGCTTAGAAAATTTAGAAAGAATTTCTCAAAATTTTTAAAGGGAAAATTTCAATATACTTTTTTTTGGGGACCCCATCCATTTTCTGACGGGTTTTTTGGAGGGGCCTAAATTTTAGATACCCCCATAATTTGACGCCATTTTGGAAACTAAAACCCCTTAACGTTTTTAACAACACTATTTGGGGAATTTTTGAAAAACCCTTCAGAAAATTTTCACAGAAATTAAAGAAAAGTGGGGTAAAATTTTAAAAAATTTTCCCATTTTTTTTTTGCAATTTTCAATTTTAAATCCATTATTCACGGGAATACAGAAAAGTGCCCAGGTAAAGGGCAATTAATACAATTCCCCCATTTTCGGGCCGTTTTTAAGAAAACCCCAAAAGGGGCCCTAGTGCTTTAAATTTGGCTCCCCCCCAAAAGGGCCCCAAAAATGGGAGGAAAACCTCAATCCCTCGGGGGCCCTTAAATTTTTATAAGGGATTTTATGAGCGCCATGCCCGGTTTTGGGGGAAAACCCAAAGGGTCAAAAACTTAATAAAAAACCCCAAACTAGACCAAAAATTTTGGAAAAAACTAAAACCCCCCTTTAATGAATAATCCAGGGTAAATTGAGTATATAGACCCCACAGGGATTCACAATTTTTTTTTAAAGCTTAACTTTTAAAAAATTAAAAAAAAAAAAAAAAAAAATTTTCAAAAAAACTGCAATTATAGTTTAAAAATTTGGTTTCAAAACCCAAGGGAAATCCGGGAAAAAAAACCCCAAAACCCCTTTGTTAAGCAATTTTTTTTCCCCAAGTTCGGCAATCCCCAAACATGTGGGTGAAAAACTGCTGTTGGGCGCATGGCAGGGGCGTAAAGGGGAGGGAGCGCAAATTTGGTTTTTGGAATGCAGATTTTGGGGGGGCCCCTGTCCCCTTTGCAAAGCCCCCAAAAAAAGAGAACAGGTAAAACCCCTTCCAGAAGTCGCCCCTTTTTTGGTTTAAACCACACCCTTTAGGGATCTCTCTAGGGTGAACTGGCATTTTGGATGCACGGGTTGTTCCATGGGTTTTTTTTTAGCATTGGGCAAGGGAAAAGGGGAAAGGAAAAACGCAGTTGGGTCATTGTTTTTTTTTGGGATTTTTAAAATTTACAGCATTCCCCCCGTGCAGTGTAAAATAAGTTATAACTTTTCTTGGGGTCGGACAATTACAATGATATGATTTTTATATAGGTTTTTTCTGTTTTAATTTAAATTTTTCAAAAGTAAAATACGTCTAAAAAAAAATTTCGTTTTTTATTTGTCCCCAATCTTACAGCCATAACTTTTTAATTTTGAAATGTTGCAGAAACTGTTATGGCTTATTTTTTGGGGGAAGGGGGTTGGGAAAATTTATTTGGTTTCCATTATGGGGTTTTAAAATGTGCTAGGGAGTTTTTTTATTTTTTAAAAGCGGCACTTTACGGGTTTTAAAAACATGGTACTTTTTCTCACAGGTCAAAACGATTACCCGATACCCAAATTTTTAAATTTTTTTTTTTGTTTTTCTGCTTTTATTTCAATAAAAAACTTTTATTTTAAAAACCCGGAAAAAAACGTTTTTTCATCGCCAAAAACTGAGAGCCATAACTTTTTTTTTAAATTTTTTTGTCTTGGGGCTGTGTAGGACTTTTTTTTTGCGGATGAAATTGACGGGTTTTTTTTAAATATCAAATTTTTTTGGGGGCAAGGCTAATTTTTATCGCTTTTTTAAAACCATTTTTTGGACCAGGGGGAAGAAAAAACGCAATCTTAGTAGTGTTTTTTTTTTTTTATTTTTAACAAAGGGTCACCGTGCATAAACCCCCTGGGTAAGGTTTAGCTTTACTTTTTTGGGTTTGCTAAAAGATTATGGCATACCCTATTTTTTTATAGTTTTTTTTAAAGTTTTAAGCACTTTTAAAAAAAAAAGAAAAAGTGTTTTTTTGTGGAAAAACAAAATTTTTTCATCGCTAAACTTCTGAAGCTATACTTTTTAATTTTTTTTAAAACAGACGGAAAAAAGGATTTTTTTTTTTGCGGGATGAACTTTACTTTTAAATTTGGTTTCAACGTTTGGGGTTTTTTTAAGGGGTTTTTTGATCGCTATTTTATTCCCTTTTTTGTCGGGTGGATAAAAAAATAATCTTAAATTTTTGTGATTGTTTTTTTTTTTTTTTTTAAAAGGGGTTCAAACCCTAAAATTAAATTAAAAAGACAGGGTTTAAAGGGCAGGGCTTTACGCACGTGGGCCGATAAAACCCAAAAGGGGTTTCTTTATTTATTTTTTGATTTTTTTTGGGGCGATTTCCGTTTGAAAGGGGGAAAAAGGCGGGGGTACGGAAAATTTTTTTTTTATTTTTCGTTTTGTGTTTTTACTTGTTTTTCACTTTTTTTTTACTTTTTTTTACTTTTTTTCCCCCCATTTTTTTTTACTTTTCCCCCTAGGGGGTTTGAATGAGAATTTTTTAGATCTCCTTTCAATAGAAATCATGCATAGCTTTTTTGCAAAGACTGGGTTTCCCAAAGGGCAAAATGTCATCCAAAAAGCCGGGAATACCCCCAAACCCCGGCCTGGCCCTCGTGACGTCACCCGACAACCCGGGAAGGGGAAACCCCTGCCCCCGAGTTTTCTGGGAAAAAGGGGGCAGGAGCTGCCCGATCCGTCCTGCCCGCCGACCCGAAACGCAGGAGGGGCGATCTCCCCCTGTTCTCCCCCTTATTTTTTGCCAAACCCACGTCGCGATAATTAAGGGATAAAAAAGGCCCCCCGGGGGTCTGAGCCCGACGCGCGGGGGGTTCCCGGGGGTTTAAAATACAGGGGAAAAACCCCCGCCGATCGCGGGGGAATACCTAAGGGAGGTTTCTTTAAACCCCCCAAATGAACCTGAACTATGGGAAAGTCCCAAAAGGGCGTTTTAAGGGGGTTTAAAAAGGACCTACCCCTCAGAAAACCTCATGAATTTTAACAGAAAACAAAAATGCAAAAAACTTTTTTCAAATAACCCTTTAATTTGGAAAACCCCAAAACATTTTCACCTTTAATTTCCGTTTTTTTTAAAAAGCCCCTGGCCCTTTAAAGACTCTCCCGAATCGGGGCCAAAACGCCCCGACAGCTTGAAATTAGGGGCGGAAGAATTTAAACCCCCTGAGCTGGGGGAGGCCACAGTTTCAGGGGGGGGCCGTAAAACCTCACCCTGGTACACCACAGCCTTATGATAAAAATGCCGTGTGCAAGAGGAGAAGGCCTTTAACAACAGGAAAACCCCTGCACAAATGTTTCCTTTTTTTGGCCCCCGTCTCTTCATGCAACCCCGAAAAAAAATAATTTTTTTCAGTGTTTGTCAATTTTTCCCAAAAACACTGGGAAAAAACGGGGCAGAAAAACATTCCCCCATAAAAATTTTGTTTTAAAAAAACCTCCTCTGTCAAACTGACTTCCCTTTTTTTGCTTTGTTTTTTTTACTGGGTCGTTTTTTGGTTTAACAATGTTGTAAAAAACACCAGAGCCGGGAAAAAAATTTTTCTCAGGATCCTATGTAAAACGCAGGCTTTTTTGGGGCGATTTTTTCAATGAAAACCCCCCCAGGAATTATCCCTCCAAAGTGGGTGTTAAATTTTAAAACATTTTTTTCAATTCTGCATACAAGCGTTTCATATGTCCTCATTCGTACCGTTTGTAATAAAGTGATCATGTTTTTGTCGCTAACTTTCTTTTGCGCAATTCAAGATTTTTGCTCTAATGACGCTAAATATGTATTTTTAAGGATTTTGGCGCTATAATCCTTTTCTTGGAAGATTTTGTTGCTAATAAAGTTATCTCGCTTGTGACGCTAAAAATACGTTGTTTTTTTTTACAGATTTTGCCGCTATTAGTTATCTCCCTTTTGTTTCTAAAAATACTTTTTTCTTACAGATTTAGGAGATAAATTTATTCGCGCGAAAATCCGTAAAAAGACAGATTTTTAGCAGCAAAAGCGAGATAACAGAAGCGCCAAAATCCATAAAAACATGGATTTTAGCGCCAAAATCCGTAAAAACACGGATTTTTGTGACAAAAGTGAGAACTCTATTAGCGCCAAAATCAGTAAAAAAAAGTATTGTAGTGCTGAAATCCGTAAGAAAACACATTTTTAGCGGAAAAAGCGACATAACTATTAGTGCCAAAATCCGTAAAAATAAGGATTTTAGCGCCAAAATCCATAAAAAAAAAAGGACTTTTGGCTACAAAAGCGAGATAATTTTACTAGTGCCAAAATCCGTAAAACGACTACAAGATTCCATATAAATGCAATAATGTGCTTTTCATCCCTTTTGTAGGGTGGAGTTACATCCAATGGCTTAATTTATGCATACATTGAAAACCAGACTTGAAGACAAGCAAAAAACGCGGGTAAAAACCGCGCCAAAAAGCAAATTGCAACAATAAACTGCCTTTTTTTCAGCTGCTTTTGACAGGCAGCGGACAGAAAGCTCAGTTTTTAGTATTTGGCTTTCAGGTCATTTTTTGTCCACTGCAGTGTAGACATAGCCTTAGTTTGCTGTGCCTGCTGTACTGTATGTAGTGACACTCAGTTGACCCTAAACAAGCAGCTATGCCCTCAGCTCCCCCTGCACAGTTGGTATCTCCCAACAGATTGATAAGGATCTCCTGAGTTACAAAGTGAAAGTAAAACCTGTGCCCCTGTAAAACTGAGGGAAATCTTCTGGATTGCTAATGACATGTATTTGAGAAAAGTCTTATAATTTTATCTTCTATCGATTTTGTGTGTTTGTATGGAGGTTATAGGTACTCTTTAAATGGGGTTTTGTCATCACAAACATTGATGACATATCAATATAGAGTTGAAACCAGAAGTTTCCATACACTATATAAACAGCCCCGTCTGCATGTTTCACTATCTGACCTGAAATCAGAATAAACCGTCCCCGTTTTAGGTCAATTAGGAACCAAAATTATTTATAATTTGCCAAATGCCAGAATAATGAGAGAGAGAATTTTTAAAGCATTTTTATTCCCTTCTGCAAAATCAAAAGTTTCCGTATATTTCATTAGTATTTGGTAGCATTGCCCTTAAACTGTAGGACTTGGGTCAAACGTTTTGGATCCTTCCACAAGGTTCTCACAATAGTTGGTAGGAATTTTGGCCCATTCCTCTTGACAGAACTGGTGCAATTGAGTCAAATAGGTGCATGTCCCACTTCTTCATTCTGAAGATAGGTGCTGTCTTAGAAGTGGCTGAACTTAGCTGTACTTAGAGTTTCCATTGAAATGATTGGAAAGTAACCGTGAACGTGTGACCACTACGCAGTTCAAGCGCAGCCACTTCCCAATTCAGATTGGGGGGGGTTCTCGAGGCACTTGTGGAGCTAGGTGCAGGTCCCAGAGGTGGGACACACCTACATGACATTGATGGTATATCATATCAATATGCCACCTATTTTTGTGATGACAAAACTCCTCTAAGTGTTATTCCCAGCTTAAAAAGTGGTGGTGTATTGAAATCAAGTTACTGTCTACATGCAGAGCTGCATTTACAGCTGATAGCCATTGGAAACAGTCAACAAGCTTGTCATTAATCAAATTGCTAAGAAATAGCTAAGTCTCCACAATACAATATGTTCGACCTACATCAGAAGGCAAAGTGTCAGACCAAGACAATGAGCCAACATAGAAGATTGGGGAAATTTGGGCATCACCCCAAGATTGGTTGGGCTTTGACTTTTGGGACCTCAACGAATCCTGAAAATGAAAAGCACAGAAACCAGCAGCATAGGGAGAATTGAAAGAAACAGCCTCACAGGTAATGACCCAGAAGCCTCAGGTATATACAAAAATGGAACACTTCTAATGAAGTTTCTCCATTAACCCATGCAATGTTTCCAATGTTTCAACTCTCAAAGAGCTTTTCTCCAGCAATATTAAGAATATATGATCCTGAGCTCTTCGCTGCAGCCTCTTCATTGTTTTTCTGAACACAGTAGTGCCCCCAGTCACCTGGCAGTGGTGGGAACAACAGCTGACCCCGTTCATTTGAATGGAGCTGTGCTTGTGCTCTAGTTGGGTGGATGGGACGCTGTCATGTAGGGAAAGTCTGTGAAGAGGTCACAGCATTGTATTATCATTCTCTAGACTAGAGACCGTTCCAAGGGTTGGATACCACCAGTCATAATGGGATGTGATTCTAGATATATGCTATCACTTTATGAGATGGGTATACCCCCATAAGGGGAACTTTGATAATACATGTAACATTGGAGGGCAGGTTCAGTCAATTTTGATTTTTCATCACTGGCCGTATTTGTTAAAATAAAAACTCCTGCCCATTCTCGTTCAGGTTTACTATCTGATATAACCTTATTTCCACTGGTATTTACAAATTGTTGTAATGTGTTCTGTCATCTTGGAGACCTCACCGTATAGAGGTCTGTGTTTGTCTATGCAGAAATCTTTACTGCTTTATGAATGGTTTTAGTAATGTCAAGGGCATTTTCCATTTAAAGGGAACCTGTGCCCCTTCCTGAAATGTCTCTTTTAGTAAATCCTTGTGATATGGAGGCTTCTAAGGTCCAAATAATCCTCGTTGTGCGGTATCCAAATTAAACCAGCGCTGTATATGCATATACATGGAAAGGATGAAGAGACATCCAAAATGTCAGTGCAGTCTTTCTTGTTTATTAAAAAGTTGTGCACGAGTTTTCAGAACTTTTGTTTTAAGGTGTATCATATGCAAATATGCAGTATATTTTTATTGGACAAACAATAGTTAAGCAATGCAAGCACAATCCAATATCAGCAGCACTCTGCAAGCACTAAAAAACAGTCAAAGGGAACATAGGAATTTTTTGGAAAAGCATTTCTATTACTTTTAAATACATGAAAATATGAGGTTCTTAGTCTACATTTTTCATCAAAACTGTAAAGGCCCATCTGCCACGGCAACGTGACCTCAATCCAGATGGGAACCTACTCTATAATGTTACCTCTGTTGATGTCGGTTCAGATGTGTTCTCCCCATCTCAGGGAGAAGAGATGCCAGCTATAAACTGCTCTTGATTAAAAACAGCCCATGCGGATGGCTGGAGTGCACAACCACCATGGGGGCTAGCCACTACCCCATACAAACAGTTTAGACTGGTTTTAGTGCTTGTAGAGTGCTACTGATATTGTATTTTGTTTGTATTGCTATTTTTTTTTTAATTGCTTTAAATAGTTAAGCAACACCACTTCATTATTAACCACACTATAATTGGCTAAGTATTAGTTAGAATATGTCCTTAATTATTCTTAAGTTTTGAATATTACACACTTCAGAATCTTTCATACTATTGCACATGTCCAAAATGCTATCTGTGACTTTTGCCCTATATTTCTGCACAAGCGCGCTTCCATCATGTACTCTCAGCCTTGCTACATCGGTTTAAAAAGAACCTATCACATAGGTTATGCCCCCCTTGCTGAGGACAGCACAAGCTATTGTCAGACCTGCTGTTTCCAGTGCTGTGTCCCTTATTCTGTAAGATGCTGGAGTTTTCGAGTATTTAATGCTCAAATCTGCAGTTTTAAGCCAGAAAAGAGTTAGTCATTTTTTTCAAACCCCGCCCACCTGAGGCTAGCCCCGGCCACCTCAACTGATAAACCTATTATTTTGAATAGGTAGAAACATGTGAATATCTCTCAGTGGGCGGGGCTATCCTTTGGTGGGCAGGGCTAACACCTGCTCAAGAATAAGATTTAAGCATTAAATGCTCTAAAACTCCAGCATCTTACAGAATAAGGGACACAGCGCTGGAAACAGCATGTCTGTCACTAGCTTGTGCTGTCCTCAGCCAGGGGGGCACAACCTATGTGACAGGTTCTCTTTAACTGAAAACAAACAGCATTAGCTACATAGTTACAGCCAGAATGTGTGAATGTAAGAAAAACAGCGTGTGAAGAGAAAAACAAAGTGTAGGAAGATTTGCAAGGGACAGAGTTTTAACAGAGAGAAAGAAGAACTTGATACCAGATGGAGAATTGATTGTCGGCAATTTTTCATGCTTACTTAAAATTGCAAACTTTAATCGCCCATATAATCGATAGGGACTATGAGAAGAATATAATATTCATGACACCTGTGTTCCCTGTGGAATACCAATTCTGGAGCATCTTCTATTATAACTCTGTGTTGTGCTGTTCCTTTGTTAATCCTCCTAGAATTGAAACAGTCAGCTGGGTGTTACCAACATGTGGTGTGTCCCTGCATGGTGTGACACTGTGCAATCAGTCAAACGCCCATTTGAAAACTGAAATGGTAACGCCCAGTTGACAGATTCAGTAATACATTTCTAGATGGAATAACAGAGAAACAGTACAACACAGAGTTATAGGAGATGACCGACATGTGAAGAGATATCGCAAGTCCATTTCAGCCATACCTCCTAGTGGACGTGGTTGACCTCTAGGTTGTGATGTAATATTGTGCCATTTAACAGAGGGCAGAATTAATAGATTATTGCATTCACTTTTCTACTACTCTTCACCTAACAAATGGAGAAATCAAAGAGCATGCTCTTGTCACCAAGGTTATTATTCCCTGGCAACTGTTTCAATTAAATGCAGGATAGAACTTCAAAGTTCCTTAAAAAAAAATCATTAATTACTAGTAGCACATTATGGTACAATCTCAAAAAGAACGCAGTTTTGAGCTCTCGTATTGATAATAAAGACTTATTCCTAACTGAGGTATTGATGGCACATTGACAGGATCTTAAGATCGGGGGCCCGAAAGTAATTTTAGGGCCCAATACAGCCAAACCATAAACAATGCAATAAGCAGCCAGATATGTTATTTCCTTTTTGACATCCAATCTCAGGCATACACATACTAGCCAGTGATTAGGTGAGCAAATGTTCTCAAGAACATTCATCCCTGATCAGAGGACAAAAGAGAAGGTCTTTAGTCATAGAGCCAGTTCATCAGGTATCTCCTTCAGGCAGTCTATTAGCACCTCTCTACAGTACAGTGCGGTACTACATGTCCTGTACTGTTCTTACATGTATTAGTGAGGTGCATGCAGTGATGGACAGTTTAGTAGCGCCTCTCTACAGTACAGTGCGGTACTACATGTCCTGTACTGCTCTTACATGTAATAGTGAGGTGAATTCAGTGATGGGTAGGTTATAGCACCTCTCTTACAGTACAGTGCGGTACTACATGTCCTGGACTGCTCTTACATGTATTAGTGAGGTGCATGCAGTGATTGGTGGTCTATAGCACCTCTCTACAGTACAGTGCGGTACTACATGTCCTGTACTGCTCTTACATGTATTAGTGAGGTGCATGCAGTGATTCACAGTGTAGTAGCACCTCTCTACAGTACAGTGCGGTACTCCATGTCCTGTACTGCTCTTACATGTATTAGTGAGGTGCATGCGTGATTGGTGGTCTATAGAACCTTCTACAGTACGTGCGGTATAATGTCCTGTACGCTCTTTCATGTATTTTGGGTGCATTCAGTGATTTGGGGGTCTGGTGCACCTCTCTACTGTACATGCGGTTTTTAAATGCCTGTATGCTCTTAATTTTAGTGAGGTGCATTTTAGTGATTTGGTGGTCTATGCGCCTCTTACAGTACAGTGCGGTACTACAGTCCTGTACTGCTCTTCATGGGCTAGGAAAAATTGGTCCGTTGGGCACCGGGGTGAGGGCCAAAATTGTATGTTTTTTGGTACTGTTTACAAAGTACATGACCCAAAGAACCCTGCCCTTTTCCATTGAAAGTATTTCCCCACTCTTCTGTATGGGTTAAGGGTTTTGCTTTATTTGGTTAGTACTGCTTCATTTTCTTAATTCCTGTCACATTATGTTGGGTGACATTTTTTGGGCCTCAGAACGAATTCCCATTTTTTCATAGATTAAAGTTTTCAACCTAAAAGGGTCCCCCCAAAAAACCAAATTAAAAATTTTTAATTTTGGGAGGAAACCAGTGTATTAAAACAAAAATTTTCCCCTACTTATTTTGTTTAAAAGAAAGGGTTTGAAATTTTTCTAATAATTTTTAATAAAAACAACATGGTAGAGATGGGGGCTGGCAACTCATGGCCAAGATTTTTTTGCTTTGTTTTTTATAGATTTAAAGGGATATTTTGGCTCAGGGGGTTTCCCATTTTTTATAAACAACCCCAGTTTTTCATTTTAGGGGGAGGGGATTTCCATCAGATAAACTGCAGTTGACCCCGTACTAGTGGGCGGGTTTTGAGCACAGGGGTGGGACGGGAGAAATTTCAAGGCCCACCAGTAAGGTTGTTTTTTGGGGCACTACTTAATTGACTCTTTGAGCCCACCCTTTTGACACGGTACATGATTTGCACTTCCTCCTTCTTTCGGCCTCTCTTTCCCCCTAAAAAGGCAGTTTTCCTTTGCCTCCCAATGCCCAATGGTTTTTCCCCGCCCTTTTGGGCCCCTATTTCAAGCCTATTATTTGGGTGCATTTGTATTTTTTGGCAACAAGCAGGGGCCTAATTAGTAATTTAGGGAGGGAGGTTACCATGCTGTTTCACATAAGGAAGGAAAAGTGGACACCGCAAACCCAAGGGGGGGATGCGATCCAGTGTGAAATACAAGTACCAAAAAAACCCTTAAAACTTTAAATCCAAAAAAAAAACCCATTAAAAAACCTTGCACAAAAAAAAGACCCTTTAAAAAATTTTTGGGTTTAAAATATTTGTAAAAAAAATGGGACTCCAGCTTCCACCATCATTTGCGAAAGGAAAGCTAAAATTTCCCAAATTCACTCTTTGATAAACCCCTACTTTTTTTTGAGGGGTTGGGGGTCCTTTTTGGGGGTTTTGGGCCCCACAGAAAAACCCTTTGCGGGCCTTTGGAGGGAGTTTGCAGCCCCAGCGCGGGCAACTGCAAAAAAGGGATTTTGCGTTAAACAATTCCATTCAAAACCCCAATTTTTCCCTGTCATGGCCAGGGGGGGGGTTTTCCTTTCGACCCAAAAACCAATTTAAACCCTTGAATTTCCATGGGCCCCAAAAGGGACCCCCAAAAGGGACCCCCTTTAATTCCCCCTTGCCCGGGTTTTGGAGCTTTTGGAAAACCCGTCTTTTTTATTCCCCTTGTGGCCCAAATGTTCCAAGGGCTCTCTGTTTACCCATTTCCCTGCTTTGGGGCTCACCCCGGGTTTTGGGGGCCCTTTTAACAAGCAGTCTGTCATACTAAACCCTTGGGAAAAATTTGCGGGAAAGTTTTTTAATTTCCTTATAAGGTAAAAAAAAGTTTAAAAAAAATTAGTTACCCCTCATAAAATTGAAAAAAGGAAAAAAGAGGTGTATCCAGCCCCTTCCCCTCTTTTGGGTTTGTGTCCTTTTGTTTTTTTTTTTGTCATTGACCCCCACTAAGGCCCAGGATTTCTTTTTTATTTTTTAGGGTTTTTTGTTTAATTTTGTTTTTGGGGTTTTTGACTGGATTGGGGTGGCCCCTTATTTGGCAAATTTTACCGGGGGAAATTTAAAGTGGGGCTTGTTTGGACAAATTTTTTGCTGTTTTAAATTGGCCAATTATTTTTTTTTTTTTTTGGTTTTTTTCCCCAACTTTGGGGCCCAAATTTTTCCCCAAAAAAGATTTTTTTTTTTGGGTACTTTTTTTTAATTTGTTAGGGGGTTTCCCCCCAAATTTTAACAGGGGGTTTTATTGAAAAGCTTTTTTTTTTTTTTTTGAAGGGGGCTCAAAGTTACTTTGTTTGTCAGGCCGAAAAAAAAGAGAGTTTGCCCCATTTTTTAAGCCCATTTTGCGGGTTGGTCTTTGTTGTGATTACCCCAAAAATTTAAAATTTGTAGGGGGTTTCCCCCCATTAAAAAGTTTTTAAATTAAAAAAAAATTTTTTAAAAAAAATTTAAACCCTTAAATTGAGATTTTAAAAATCAAAAACAAAGTTAAAGGGGTTATCTCACTACATTAAATTCATCAAACCTCGGGTTTTCTTTTTATTGTTAAAGATCTTCTAAAAAAGGGAAAGTCATTTTGGGCAATTAGCCCCATTAACAGTGCCCCCTACCTTTGCTAGATACCCCCTTTCTTGTATGGGCTGCTTAAGTCCTCGGTTTCGCTATAGCAAACAGACCTGTTTGTTTTCCCCCTTTTGCTAGGCTCCCAAAGCACGGGGTTCCCATAGCCCACAAAACCCCTGGCTTCTATGAAAGCCTATAAACCCAGTAAAGCCCCCCCAAATTTCCCAAATTGAAACCAAGAAAACAGGAAAGAATCAATTTTGTGAGAAACCCCCTTTAAATCAAAAAAATAAAAGGGCCCCATTGCCCCCCAAAAAATAAAAAATTATAGAGAAAAACAATAAAAAGCACAAAAAAACCCTTTGAAAAAAAAATTCCCTGAAATAGTCAAAAAAACAATAAAAGGAGGTTTTTGTTGGTGTAATGTAAAAAAAATTCCGGGGCCCTCAGGTTTTTTTTTCTTAGTCTCCAGCCAGTGTTGGACTGAAGTTTCTTGAGCCCACCAGAGGAATTCATGCTGAGGGCCCACCCTTTTTTAAAATACGGGGACATACAAGGGCTACTTTAAAAGGTATATAGAAAAATATGGTGCTTTCCATTCTCTTTTATCATTGTAGCCAGAGCCCACTTGATCCTTTTTTGCGTATACGGTTATATTCCCATGATGAAAAGTCATTATTACTGCGGGATCTGCAATTTATTTTTTGCCCCCAAAAAAAATTTTTTTCCCAAGAGCTGAAAACCCTTCAAAGGGGCCCCAAAAACCCCCCAAAAAATTGGGTTAAAAAAAAAATTTTTTAAAAAATTTTAATTTTTACAAATTTTAAAAAAAACAGAAAATCATAGTCCAAAAAGAAATAGTCTAAAGACCAAAAGCCCTTTTCCAAAAACCATTTAAAGGGGTTTTCCCAAAGGGATCTCATTTCATACCCCCTTTACCCAAATTTTCAGCCTGTGTGCTCAGAGGGGGGGGGGGGGTTTGTTTGAAATTGATATCATGTGCCCCGCAAATAAACCCACCACCCTTTTCCTTTTCTGCGGGCAAAGAAAGTTTTTAATTTTATTAAAGCATTGTTGAGTTACTGAGAGGGTAAATTTTTTGCCCCCGGCAAAAGGGGCCTAGGGTTTAAAATTCCTGAGAAACCAAACCTTTTGGTTTTTATTTCTCTTTATCAATGCAAAAAACCTCACTGGGTTTCTTTTTTTTTTTTTAAATTTGCATGTTTGACTAATTACTAAGGGGGTATAGAGGACGGGAGTAAATGACAGCACCGGGGGGTTTGATCCCCTCTCGTCTGCTTTTTAAAGAGGAGAGGTGATGTCTGGATGGGCCCCCGGGCCGGACCTGGGTGCTAACGGGGCCTGGTCGTTTCCCCTGGAGACGAGCGGGTAAAAAATGGATCCTAAAGGAGCAGTTTAAAAAACCAAAATGGTGCAAAATTTTTTAAATTTAATTTTTTAAGGGTTTTTAAAATGTTTATTTCTTTGCAAGCTCCCGACTTTCAATTTTATTTTTTTTGGAAAAACCCCCTTTTTAAGAGGTTCCCCGCGGTAACAGTAAAAGGAGGAAGTTTTGTTCTGAAATGTATAAGCGTTTGTGCTCACACGTCTGTTAGTCTTTAGACTATTTCTTTATGGACTAAGAATTTCTGTTTTTTAAACATATTAATTTTTGATATCTTTTACCACTATTTAGGAATTTGCTCAATTTAAATTTTTTCCGCTCTGAGAAAAATTTTTTTCTACTTCTCTTAGGGGGGTTTTTGGGTTCTTTGCGGGGTTTTTTACAGTAAAATCTCAATTTGATTTCTAAATTTCCCTTTCCCCAAAATTTTTGGGGCTGTTAGGCTTTTTGGGGGCCCTTTCACTTTTTAAATTTAAAAAGTTTGGGCCCCCCTATTCCTTTGGGTATTTGGTGGGTCAGTATAACCCTGTCTCCAGCTCCTGGTACCTGGTATATGTTCAGTTCTCCCTTGCTATACTGATTTATACAAAATGAATTTCAAATTTTTTCCCTTGAAAATTTAAATTTCTTTTTCCCTGGCTATATTTGCTTTATGTTTTTTATTTTTTGATTTTGTTTTTTTATTGCCGCCTTATGCCCATAGTTCATTTTTTGGGTGTGGAAATGGGCCTTTAATCAATCTAATTGGGACATTTGGGTCTGTAAAGTATACGTGTCTGTTGTCTGCAATTTTTGGTTCTTTTTTGTGATGAATACACTGCTCACCTGTACTTATGAATCCCATAGAACAGAATGGAGAGTTGTGTGCAAGAGTGACCTTGGTCTCCAGCCTGAGTCAACAATTTTTTGAGTCTGTTCCCAAGATAGGTGAGATTCCCACATTTTGGGACCCGCACCTATCAGACTTTGATGGCATATCCTATTGACATGCCATGAAAGTCTATGGTGGGAACCCCTTTAAAGGGGTTTTGCCAAGAAGTGAGTTCCTTACCTCTTATCTGCTCAGGAGAGAAGATAAATTCAGCATGCTGAGTCACAGGGGAGAGGGAAGGGGGGGTGAGCAGAGAGCGAGGAAGCAGGAAGCGTCTGCAATGTTCACTCAAATAATTACATTACAACCAGTGGATTCTCTATACAGCAGACAGCCTCATACACTGCACTTTTCTCCCCAGTCCCTCCAAAGCTCGCTCATGTTCCCTGTCATCAGATAAGAAGTGCAAACACACAAGCGCGGCCAGATCAGCTCCTGTCAGTGTCCTGGTCTTGTCTCATGTAAACTGTCAGGAAACTAAGGGAAACTGAGCAATGCTGTAGCTCTCAAAGGCTTAATTTTTTTTAATGACATATATTTAGAAAAGTGATTAAATACCCATTTTGGAGGATCCCACGTCAACATTACATCATGGCAAAACCCCTTTAATGGTTTTATTGGATTCTGTGTCAGGCTTTAATAAAAATATTAATGATCATTTTTCATGTGGTTGTGCGTCTATCATACAATGCTATTTTAGACTAGACAATTGTCCCCAACCGTCACAGTGTCTAAATTTTCCTCTAAATTGGTTACTTTTAACACGTCACCAATTCTTTGAATAAATGTATTTCTAAAGGTGCTATTAATATGAAATTCTCATCAGATATCGATAAGAACCCATCCAATGCACACAGGCAAAGAAATCAAACCGAAGCTGTCCATGAATAAAGTTATATGTGATAATGAGAAATGATACAGGGAAAGTATTGAACACATGAAGAAAGAGAGGTGCAAAGAGCCAAGGAAAGTCATGACACCAGCTGAAATCTATCAGTAATTAGAAAGCACTCCTGTCAGTAGTGAAAAATAATTTCAACTGGTTCATGTGATGGCCTATAAAAAGGTGTCTTATTGGCAAGGTGCCACACAAGAAACATCTCATGATGGGTAAACACATGAGATGTCTCAACCACATTGTTGCAAAGCAGGCTGATGGCATTGGTTACAAAAGAATTTCTAAACTACTGAAGGTTCCAGTGAGCAGTGGAAAGAAAATAATTTCACCATAAGCTGGCCAGATGCTAACAGCAAGAATTGAGACAGAGGAGTGAAAAGAATTATCAGAGGAGCCAAGGACACCTGTGGAGAGCTACAGAAAGGCCTGTAATCAGCAGGAACAATTGTTTCAAAGCAAATAATAAGTAATCCACTCGCCCTTTATGGCCTGTATGCACAGTCATCCTCCATCGTCTGTATGCACGCTCAGCTATGAGTAAGGGCGCTATGTCGCCCGAAACACATTAGTCGCGAATACTTGGATTCTGACTTCCCGTGGATGTGGATGTTTTTAATGCATCTTTAAAAGTTAAGTTTTATTTTTGGATTTGATGTGGATTCACTGGATCAGATTCATCTTCCATAATGCACGCTCACCACGCAAGATTCCATTGCTGAACAAAAAGCATGTTCAAGCGCGTTTAAAGTTTTGCTTAACAACATTTAGACATGTCTGTGAAATACTTGGAGAAAATAGTCTGGTCAGATGAGACCAAAATTAGACTCTTTGGTTTCCATAGTAGACGCCATGTTAAGAGGTCAAAAGGCACCGCATATCACCCCAAAAACATCAACTGTAAGGGGTGGAGGTGGGAACATCATGGTGTGGGGCTGTTTTTCAGCACACAACACTGGAAAACTTCATATAATTGAAAGATGAATAGATAAATGTACTGAGAAATTCTTGATAAAAATCTGCTGTTATCTACCAGGATTATGAGGGACAATGAGTCCAAACACACGGCCAAGGAAACTCTCTCAACTCTATTGGTTTCAGAGAATGAAAATAAAGCTGATAGAATGGCCGAACCAATTACCTGACCTGAATCCAATAGAAAATCTATAGAAGAAAGTAAAGCTCAGAGTTCATAGAAGAAGCCCACAGAAGCTTCAGGATGTGAAGAGTGTTTGTGTGGAAGAATGGGCCAAAGTCCCACCTGAACAAAGCATGTGACTAGTTTCTCCATACAGGAGGCGTCTTGTCATCACCAACAAAGGCTTTTGTACGAAGTATTAAATGAATTTCAGTAAATGCGTTCAATGCTTTTTCCCTGTGTCATTTCTCATTATTACACATAATTTATGGACATCTATAGTTAGATATCTTTGTCTGTGTATGGATGGGTTTTTACCAGCATCTGGTGAGAATTTCATGTCAATAGCATCTTTAGAAATAGATTTACTTAGAAAATTGGTGACATGTTCAATACTTATTTCACCCACTATATATGGGGACTATAATGTATTGAAACAACTAGTGTTGTGTGAATCTGTCCCTGTTTGGTTCAACAACAAAAACTTGGGTTTGGGACATCTCAAACCGATATTGATTTTACTCTATTCCTTGCCCTAATCCTAATCATTGCCTTAAAGGGGTTTTACCACAAAGGTATTTTATGCCTAGTTTGTCCTGATTCAGCTTTCAGTGTCTTCAGAAGGGGGCATGTGTGATTTGTTCGAACTGCATATATGCACAATCTGTATATACCCGCATACAAGATTAAACATACTCCAATATTTGTTTAAATTTTGTAAAGATTTATTTTGAAGCGACCAAATCAAAACACATGAACGTTTTCGGTCCAGTTTAGACCTTCATCAGATGTGTCGCTCTCTTATAGTGTGGTAAATATGAGACCGCCGATCCCAGGATAAAGTGAATACTGGCCGCAGCTCAGTGATGCAAAGAGGAAAAGCGCTTTGTTTTGATTTGGTCGCTTTAAAATAAATCTTTACAAAATGTAAACAAATATTGGAGTATGTTTAATCTTGTATGCGGGTATATACAGATTGTGCATTTTGATGTCTATTTTGATACCCAGCATTTATAAATAAGAGATAAAGTGGGTGCCGAGCAACTGATATTATATCGAACTGCATATAATGTGACCCAGCAGGCTGACATCACCATGCCTTTCCCCACAGTGTGCTCACTCCAGTCAAACAAAGGTCTATTTATGCAAAGAGCTGTGAGTAGCTACAATGTAGCTGAGGGGTTATCACTTCTGCCTTCCTGCATAGGAGTCTTAGGTTCAAATTCCTGTAACTTACTAATTTATGGACATCAGTGGTCTGATTTCTTTTCTTCTGTGAATTGAATGGGTTGCTACCGACATCTGGTGAGAATTGCATGTCAATAGCAACTCTAGAAATAGATTTACTTCCAAATACAATTACTTATTTCAGCCGCTGTAAGTTATTGGCTGTTTAAATGGTGTTTACAGTCTTGTTTATGAAAAGACTTAAAATCTTAACCTCTAAACTTATTCCACCTTTTGCCTATTTGCACGGGAAGTCAGTTTTGCGGCACATTTCTTTATTGATCATTCTACAGAATGGATCGTTACTCCCGATTACCTCCATCACTGAGAAATCAACAACGCGGTCATCATTATCGCCGCTTAATTAAGTGCCTCCAAATGCATGGACTATGCCCAGAATAGCCAAAACGACAAAAGTGTGGTCATCTGGGCACAATACGTTTATGGCGGCATGAAAGTCAATAGACTGGAAGAATTTGCCAATTACTCGCCTCTTGTTTTATTACTGCAGTTGCACAAATTGAGGGCAAAGCATGGTTTGTAGGACATAAAATTAACAGTATATTCCTCTATATTATAGAATCATTAATAAAAGGAAGAAGAAGCAAACCTCATGTAATGGCTCCTTCAACTGCAGTACTTTTGTGGTGCTTTTAAATCTTTGTGAAAGATGGCATGAGTTTCAAGCATTGTTTATATCACTTTTCTCATGTATTTTTTATGGTACTTTTTATTTTCTTACAATTGTAACATTGTTTTCTGACATTTCTGAACACCTGTGGAGTAATCTATAGGTAAAAAAATTAACCATACTCAAAATAAGCAGGACTTTTTAAAAAATTCCACAAACCCTTAAAACACTGTAAATTCCTCCCGACCTTTCCCCTTCACTCCAAACACAAAAAAACACAGTTGGAATTAAAGGGGATTTATCGCTTCATCAATTCGGCTGTTCTCTTGTAGCTTGATTTTCTCAGTTCCTGAAATCCAGGGGCGTTTCTTTCCTGAAAGGGGATGTCATCACCCCACCCTTCACTGTTCATGCTCGATCCCAAGTCAGTGTGTTCAACACCCCCCCTCCACATGTCACTGTGTGGTTCCTCTCCTTATGCAGTCTTATTTTGTAAGAGCTGTTTACATACCACAGGCCTGCATTTAGTCTAGACAGTCTTCTATGAACTCAGAGCACTGATCTCTTCTCCTCTCACAGCTGGAGGTTTGTTACAGTTGAATCCAGTCTCCTATGAACTACTCCAGAGCACAGATCCGTTTCCCTTCTATACAGGAGCATTAGGCACCGAGGCACAATTCTGCTGTTTTCTGATTGTAGAAGCAGCTGCAAGTGTCACTGAGGAGCTGGTGGCTGTACAGAGTGAAATGTTGCCTGCCTCTTACATGCAGGAGCATTAGGCACCGAGGCACAATTCTGCTGTTTTCTGGTTGTAGAAGCAGCTTCAGTGTCAATGAGATGCTGCTAGCTGTACAGAGTGAAATTGTTGCCGGCTCCTTATTCTGAGTGAAAGAGGCAGGAATGCGCGCTCCCGTGAATACAACTGGGGGGCCAGACAGAATGTAAATTAGTAGGGCCAGCAGCCAATGAAATGCAAGGAGGTGGAATCCGACCGGCACTGGGGAACAGTGTTTACAGAAAATGAAGATAAGAAATACTGTGAAAACAAGACAGCTTTGCAAATGACATCCAATTGCAAAGTTGCTTGTTTTAACTGTCCCCTTATTCTGAAGACCACTTAATGTAATGATACAACCCCTTTAATGATGTTATATGTAGGAAAATCTGGGGGTAAATTTGGGTGTAAGCGTCATTTACTCAAGAAAATCGCAATGATTTGAGGTGTTTGTGCCACTCTCACAATATTTATTGAAAGAGGGCACGGTGTAGTGGGAGAGGACTTTGGTGCCCAACAGATGATTGTCATTGATGCCAGAAATGTGGCAAATATAGTGGAAATCTTTGCCAAGTTCACTGGAATAGATTTCAGTTTTATTTTAGTTTCTATGAATTTTTACCAATAGTTTGTTGCATCTTACTCTAATGTAGAAAATCTATAGCTGTAGTAAATCTACCACCCCTATATGTATATAGACTTTTTAATTCACTATGGATTTCGAAGTGACATCTGACTGCAGCATTTTTGGCCAAAATATCCATTGTAATGCAGGATAAAAGCTAGAAAAATAGATGAACTGTGTAAAATGATCCATGTGAATCCAGTCTTAACCATTTTTGGTGAGTAAGAGCTTCCAGCCTGAAGCAAGGGGTTTGCCATAGTAACTAGCGAAAAGTCTTACACCCTATACTAATACTTGACAACCCTCCCGATTCAGCCAAAGAAACTCACAGAAACTTGATCTGTTTATGCAAACCCTGAAAGTGATCATTTCAGGTATGTTCTAGGCTGGGTTGGGGGTGTCCTCAGGTGGGTCAGTGACATTCCTTGGTAGCTGGGGGGCATTTTCAGAGGTGACGTTTAACTCTCCCAGATTATTTCTGACACAAGCAGGAGTATGAATAAGGTAAGTAGACCAATATAATTAAAACAATTACACAAGAATGGAGAATCATTATTTAGAATAAAACACAACTTTTACTTAATAATAATAATTTTTAAACAATTTTATACTAAAATTAAATGTCGGTGTCTCAAATTTGCAATAGGTAAGTACCTAATGGAATAGGTAGAAAAAAAAGAAGAATAGAGAGTAGAGAGCATGAATATAGGAGGTGCAGAATACGAATTGCCTCTTCTCTATAAACCCTGAACTATCCCACCAAGCAGCGCACCTCACCAATCTATTCCTAATGCATGTCTGGTATCATTTTGTCTATTACAATGGACCAAATAATGAACATATACAGCAAGCCAAAAAGTAACTAACAGAGACATTAAAGGGTTTGTCTTTTTATTTTAAAGATCTTGCAAACACAAGTCACTTTGCAATATGTTTCCATTAACAGTGTCCTACCTATTCCTAGATATCCCCTCTTGTATGGGCTGCATCAGCTCCTCAGGTCGCTATAGCTACAGACCTGTTTGATCTCTCCTGATAGGCTGCCAGCACTGGTCACTATAGCTACAGACCTGGTGTCCTCAGCAGCTCGTCACTGCAGACCAGAAGTAGCCAGTAAAGAAAGTAAACACTGAATTCAAAAATAAAACCAAGAAAGCAGGACTGAAGTAAGACCGAAGTAGTGAGACAACCCCTGTAAACGCAAGTCCCCACGGCACTGGTTTTCAGTCAGATTTACAGACGCTTTTCGGATTTGAAAAAGTTTTGTAAACCAACTGTCAACCTTTTACATAAACTTAAAGGCCGTGTTCACACGGCTTATTCTCGACGGATTTTAGGCGCCGTATATGAGCACAAATCCGCCGTGAATATAGGGCGGCATGGGGGCGGCCGGACGCGGCGGGGGCGCCGCTCCCGGCTCCATAGACAATGCATGTTTACGGCGCGTCCGCGCCGTAATAATGTGCATTCACTTTCTCCCCCGCGGCGGATTTGCCGAGCGGGGAGGAGCGACGGATTCCCTGTTCTCTATGAGAGCAGTGGATTACCGTAATTGCTGCCGCGGCATTGGCGCCGTACTGAAGCGCAAATCCGGCGCGTACGGCGCCAATCCGCGGCAAAATAGCCGTGTGAACGGGGCCAAAGAGACCTATCACATGATATGCCCCCTTGTTGAGGACAGCACAAGCTAGTGTCAGACCTGCTGTTCCCAGCGCTGTGTCCCTTATTCTTTAAGATGCTGGAGTATTTAATTCTAAAATCGGCAGTTTTCAGCCAGAAAAGAGTCAAAGAGTCAGTTTTTTATCAAACCCCGCCCACCTGAGGCTAGCCCCGCCCACCTCAACTGATAAACCTATTACTTTGAATGGGTAGAAACATGTGAATAACTGACAGTGGGCGGGGCTAGCATTTGGTGGGCGGGGCTAACACCTGCTCATGAATAAGATTTGAGGGGTAAATGCTCTAAGGCCATGTTCACACGGCTTATTGCCGGAGTAATTGAGGGGACGTATTTCGCCCGCACTTACGCTGGCTGCCGTGCAGCGGGGGCGGGGGGGTACGGCGCGTATACGCCGTGAATAAGTAGCATGTCACTTTCTCCCCGCTCATCGTATTTCTTGAGCGGGGAGAGGAAATGTAATCCATAGTTCTCTATGAGAACTGTGGATTACCGTAATGACCGGGACGTATTTCAGCCCGTAATTCGCGCAGTAAAGCGAATTACGGACTGAAATACGTCCCAAACTAAGCCGTGTGAATATAGCCTAAAACTCCAGCATCTTACAGAATAAGGGGCACAGTGCTGGGAACAGCAGGTCTGACACTGGCTTGGGCTGCCCCCAGCAAGGGGGGCATAACCTATGTGACAGGTTCCCTTTAAATAGAAATCCGTGCAGTAGTTCACACTGCATGGATTTTCTGCCGGACAGTTTTTTACACCACTGGCGTAACAAAAAACAGAACATGTTAATTCTTCCGCCGAGTTTTTGGGTGGAACAGGAACATGTGGGTGTGAAGGGGGATGGCTTGAATCCACAAACCGTAGACAAAAGACGTCCCCTGCGTGAAAAAAAAAAACAAAATACAGGTTGAAAAATACGCCCGGTTTTTTGTCAATGCCATGTGAACGCACCCTAAGGGCTTGTCCCCACGGCACGGGTTTGCGGACAGTTTTTCAGACAGTTTGCGGTTTTGCAAATCGTCTGAAAAGCCACAAACAAGCACATTGGGCCTCTATGGAAAACCCGTGCAGCAGTCCCCACTGCATGGGTTTTCCGCCCGGTGGTTTGTCACCCGAAAAAGATTGAACATGCACATTCTTCCGTCCGGTTTTCGGACGGAATATGTGCATGTCAATGGGGAGGGGGAGGGCTTTACTCCGCTCATCGCGGAGAAAACCTCCCCCCACCCCCTCGCGGCCGGAGGGACAGCACTAAAACAGGACAAATACCGGTCGGATAAACCAACCGGTATTTTGTCAATGCTGTGGGGACGTGCTCTAACAGTAATAGCATAATAAATTGGATTGATAAGTATCAAATATTACAATTACACCTTCATAATAACATAACCATAATATAAAGCAAAGTGATTTTCAGCTGCATAATCAAATGAACACTTCACTTTTAAAGATGTTAAATACAATATCATTATCCTAATAGAACATATCACTTTTTATGATGGAAATTACAATACTAACGTCGGGATCCACCAGATCAAGGCTTCATCAGGGGACCATAGTCTAAAGACAGTGATAGAGGCAATATCACGGAGAAGTAAATGCTATATGTCTAGATTAAATAAATTACCTTCTCTGAGGTCTGGAGAAGCTTCTGAGCTAATGTAAACAGTAGTAATTCTGTTTTTTGTCTGAAAATCAATAACCACAAGCTCTCATCACGGCCGGACTTGTGTGTTACTCACTCCCTGCTTCAATAGAACAAACGCGGGGGAAAAGGAAACACGGTGGTCATTTGGAAAAACCAGAAGGCCCTCAGAAGGTAAAAAAATCATTTGTACTCCTTAACAAAAAAAAAATGAACAAAGCAATATATTTGGAAAAGTCTTCATTTAGTGTTCCCTACATTTTGAAAGCTATTCTTTGTAGTGAGATAACCCCTTTAAGCATTGAGGATGTTCTTTTTGTGTTCAGTGAGGAATTTTGTATTAGTTTTATAGCACAGCAAGGTTAGAAAAAAGGTAACTTCTGCCCTCTTCTTCGTCTCAGAAGGAGAGAATGTCCAAGTCAGAGCAAAGCTATAGACCTCCACCATCATGAAATGTGCTCCTCTGTTATCAAGAGCCATAAACTTTATCAAATTTGAAGGGGTAAGCAAAAATCAAGGCGCAAACAAAACTACATAGAGACGACAAAAGAATGTACATTGGATGCCATTAATTTATTTTTAGTTTTTTTGGGCAAGTCTCGAAGTCCCCAAAATTCCTAATTTTTTTCTAAACCGACTGGGAAATTACAGTAATTTAGGTCATCTTCTATGTGGGATTAAAGGGTGCTTACCACAATAAGGTCATTTTTTTCCCCCAATGAAAATGACCCGGATTTCTAAGCCTCTTTATTTTATGGTTTTCCAGGCCACTACTCTCATGCTATGGCCGCCTAAATGCTTTGGGATTCCCTTTTTGTAAAGCCCCTATGAAAAAAGGGGAAAAATGTGCAGAAAATAAGAACTGAATGAACTGTGGTTTGAACTGGGAACCAATTACAAAAATATTTATTTATCTATACACAGTGGGCTGCAAAAGGATTTAATAGCTATGATGAGTAGGTTTATATACCAAAAATGTTAAAGGGGTTGTCCAGCACACCATAAAAAACATGAAAATTATCAAATATAGTCATCTCCCTGTAATGTTTTCTGTGCTAGTTTGTGCTTTTCCTGTGCAATTTGTAGCCTCCCTTTATTGCAGCCAATCAGAAGCATTTCCTGTTTAAAATCCCTTTAATATGCAAAACTACAAGCCCCAAGATCCTTTGCTGTCCTTTGTCCATCTTCCTCCCTCAGTCTCATTGAAAGCCGTCTTCTGTTGAAAGCCTTGGAAGGGAGAATGGGACTTCAAAGGTTGCCCTGATAAATGTCAAACCTCTTTTTGGGCACCCAACTGCGAAAATTGTCAAAAGTTGTCAAAACAATCTTTGGTCCTCATGACATCAACCGCCAATGTAGAACAATGATCATTTTTAAGGGGGCAAAAGAGGAAGGGTTACAATGGGGTATACATCCCGGCCAGGGGCCTTGCGTACTTCCATGTCCCGACACAGCCCCCAAAGGGAAGGAGCCTTGGGGGGAAAAAAAGGCCAAAATTTAAAGGATGTCGACAGTACAATGTTACATTGTTTAAAACATTTAAGTTAGTATGGTTTTAGCCATTTCCTGGGGGCGGCCTTCAAAGGGAGTGAACTAGGCAGGGGGGTGCCCTCCCATGACTCCACTCCGGGTTTACCTGGGTTAAAAGTCAGCAGTAAGTGACTGGGGTGGTTACAAACCCCTGGCTACCTTTAAGCCTTGGGTGGAAAACCTGCGGGAAAAACCAGCGGGGAAAATTTAAAAGACTGTCAGTTAGCTGGTCTTTTAGTTAGACCCAGAGGGGGGCGGGGGGTTTTTTTTTTGTTTGTGTTTGTGAAACCCTTTTTCCACTTTCCCCCTTTCTTTTTTGCTGCTAAATAAAATACAAAGCCCTGTTTTTTCACCGGGAAAATACTCCTGTTCTCCCAAAAACGTGAGTTCAACCCAAAGGGGCCTTTAAAGCTACACATGGTGGAGGGAACGCTTTGGGGCAAAATAGGGGAAGTACCCTCCTGAGACAGGGGAAAAAAACGTATGTCCTGGGTGCAAGCACAACCGCAGGGTTTCCAGCAGGGGCGGCCCAAAATGGTTTGAGTTGGTGAAGCGGCAAATTTCCCAACCCCAAAACGCTAAACCCTCCACTGATGGGGGCCACCCCAGCAAAAAAGCGAAACAAGAGCCCAAACCGGGCGAAAGCTGAGACAAAATCGCCCCCAAAATTGAGACCCCCCAGGCCCCCGGTAAGTAAAAAAACACCCAAGGTAAGCCACACGCTGCACCCAACACTCCAGACCCTGGCTGAAAAGGCCCAGAAGTCCCAAACCCAACCCCCCGGGTTAAAGGGCCCGCCATTTGGTGCAATTTTCCCCCTTGCGCAAGAGGGTCCGGGGAGACGCATCGGGTTTTACCTGGGGACCTTTGAGCGGAAGCAGGAGAAGACAGCTGCCGGCGGAGCAGGGGGCCCGGGGGTTCCCGGGGCCCCCCCTTCCCTTTAACGGGCGAACCGCAAAAGGGCCTACTTCGACCTGCGGGGTCTAAGACGCCAAGGCTAAAAACCAAACTGCGGGGGGGGGATCCGGGCCCGACTCGGGGGGTCCCCTTAGCCGTACGGGCCCAGAAATTGAAAAGCCTGGGATTTTTTGACCCTGCCAACCCCGCCGGGCCCCAAAAAATTACACCTTTTCCCCACATTACCAAGAAGTTGGCTACAGCCGGAAAACCCCACAACCTGCCCAGGGGGCCCGAGCGAGTGGTCGTGACCTTTTTTTGCGTCCCCTTCCCGCAAGCCCCCAAGGTTGCTTTTGGGGAAAACCGCCCCCCAAAAAGCGTGGACGAACGGGCCCAGGGTTTTGTGGAACGGTAAAAAGGCCGTACAGAGGAGTTCCTGCAAGCCCAACATCCCCCGGGGAACCGCGGGACCCCCAAAACCTGGTAAGACTGCTCCTTCCCCCGAAAGGGGGGTCAGGGGTTATCCCGGAAAGGGGGGGAAAAGGCCACCTACCCCCAAAACGGGACCCTGTTTTTTTTTTAAAGCCCGGGACCCTTTACCCGGGCGGGGGCGGTCCCCAAGGACGGGAAAATGTGGGGGCACGTTGCCCGGGCAGGGAGGAAACCCAAGGGAAAAGGTTTTTTTGGGGAGGCGTACCTCCGGGTTTTTTGGCCCGGCCGTCAAAATTTTCCACCCCGGGTCGCTGCTGGAAAGGACCGACAAGAGGCCCTTTTTCCCCATTAATGGCCCATTTGGTCCCAGGCCCTCCGGGACTGGGGGAAAGCTTAGTGACCCAGGGAAAAGCCCAATTTTTTACCCAAAAGAAACCCTATTTCTCACGCCGGGAAGCGGTATTTTTGTATCCAAGGGGACCCCAAAGGACACTCCACTGCCATACGGCAATTAGAGACTGCCTGGGGGATCCCCCAAACCCATGGGGTTGGGCCGGGGTGACCTGTTTCCCTCACAGCGCAGTTTTTTGGGCTGGGGACTTTCCCTTTTTGGGGGTTCCCCTTTTGGGGAAATAAAACGGGTAAAATGTACATGGGTAAACCTCGGGTAAAGGGAAGGTGAAAAACAAGGGGCGATTTTTAATCTGTCCCTTTTTTTTCCCTTGTGGGGTCCGGGCTGGAGACCGAGGAGACCCCCTCTAAATTTAAACTCCCCCCTTGGGCCAAAAGTCCGAGAGGGAATTTTGGGCACAGAGCAAGGAGGGACCCAAAAAACCTGGGAAACGCTGAAAAGAAATAAAGGTCTTTGAGGGGAGACCCCCGGGAAAACCAGGGGAGGATTTGGGCCTACCCCACTCATCGCCCGGGAAAATTTTTTGGGTACCGGGTGAAAAAGAGGGGCCAACAGAATATTGGAGCATTTGGGGTTGGTCCCCCCCGAACACATGCCCCGTATGATCTTGGGAACTGGCACATTCCCATTTTTTTGGGGGGACATTTGCGGGGGGAAAAAAAACCTGGGGGAGCGGGTGGAGCGGAATTTTCTACGGCCCCGGGCATCTACAAGGCCGTGGAAGATTCCCTGTCAGCCCTCCCCGGGGAAGGTCAGGTCCACGCCCAAGCCCCCTTTTTTCCCCCCCGGAGTCCTTTGGGTTTCCCCCCCTTCCCCCCCTTTTTTTAGGGGGAACCATTTTGGAGGGTTTTGTCAGGGTTTTCGGGTGGGTCCCCCCCAAAACGGTTTAGAGGGCACCAGATTCCGGGTCGTACTAGTTTACCCCAAAACCCGCTCCCCCCGGGCGGGTTACCCCTCAAAACCCCAACCCCCCTTTTTGGGAAATGGGGCTAGGGATTGTTAAAAGCAAAAAAAAACAAAAAAAAACCCTACCCCCGTCCCGGGGGACCCCCAAAGGGAGATCCGGGACCATCAGGGCCCCCCGTTTATGCCCAAAGGGGAAACAAAATTTGGTTTATGCCCCTGCTAAAGATTGCCACCTCCGTGTCCCCATCCCCAAAACCGTTTGGGTTGGCCCGGGGGCGTTTTTAAAAAAAAAACCCCTTAAAAGGGCATTTTTAAAAAAGGTGGGGGAAACAAGGTTTTAGGGTTTGGGGCCACCGTTTCCCCTATCTTATTTCGCCATCCGGGAAGGTCCCACAGGCATCCAGGGGGTTTCCTGCCTTTCCCGAGCTTTTAGGGGAGACACCCCCCGGGGGGCTCCGGGAAAACAAGCCAAAAAACCTGGGGGGCAAGGGGAAACCCCTTACGGGAATTTGGCATAGGGGAAAAATTTTGCCGAAAAAGCGGGACAGGATCGCGCATTTAAACCCCATTGAAGGGAGAAACAGTTTCCGGGCCCGGGAACCCGGCCCGGTTTCCAACGGGAACCGCAAGAGTCCGTCTATTCACCGGGGGACAGGGTGCTGGGCCCTTTGTACCAACTGTAGAAAGCAAGTTTTTTAGCCAAATGGCAAGGCCCCTTTTGAGATTTTGGGGAAAGGGGTGAGTGAGGTGAATTTCAAGGTTTTTTCCCGCCAGGGAAAAGAAAAACCCCCCCAAAATTTAAACCCAAAATTAAAAACCCCATCAAACCCTGGAAGGACCCCAGAAAAGCCTGGTTTGGGGTGCAAAGGGGGGGTCAGGGGGAAATCCCATACAAAGGGGTTTTCCCCCCCCGACAAAAATTTGGGAGTCCCCGTCAGAGGGGCCAAGACAGGAGGGTTTAGGGAGTTTCTACAGAAAACCGAGGGGGGATTCTCTGAAACCCCGGGGGGGATGGAAAAAAGATTTTTCATCCAAAAATGACATTGTCCCCGAGGGCCCGGCCCCAAAAAGGGGCGGTTGGGGCCATACAGGGTTTCCAAAAACCCAGAGGGGAAAAACCATTTTCAGAAGAATTTAAAAATTTCCCACCCTTGGGGGGGGGGGGGGGCTTTGAGAAGTCCCAAATGGGGGTCCAGCCCCATCGTGAAATTTTTCCCCAAGCCAGATTTAGCTTTTCCGGTTTTTTTTAATGAAATTCCCCCAAATTTTAAAAGAAGTTCCCCCAAATTCGATGCCTACCCCATGCCCAGGGTCGACGACTTATAAGAGGTTTGGGGCCAGGGGTAAAATTACCACCCCTTTAAACCCCACCAAAGGGGAATTTTGGGGAGGTTTCCCCTCAAAGATCAGGCCAAGGGGAAAACCATTTTTTCCCCCCCCCAAGGGAAAACCCCAGTACGTGGGGCCCTTTTCCCCTTTTTTTTTTGCATGGGGCCCCCCGGGGAAACCTTTTTAAGGGGGTTAAAGGGCATCATCCTGCAGCCGCATAAAAACACGCAGCCAAATACCTTTGGGTGATGTGGTGATCTACACGCCGATTGGGATTCCCCCTCTGGCAAAGTGCAAGGGGGTTTCCCTTGGGCGCATAGGGCCGCCGGGCAAAAGGCCCAACCCCCCAGAAAATGCGCGATAAAGGGGAAAAAGGAGGCCCCCCTACCTCGGGGAAAAATATCGGCCGAGGGGGCCCTAAAACCCCAGGTAACCCAAAATCGAAAAACCATTCAAATTGGCCCCCCAACCCTGTTCCAAGAAACAGTTAGAGCCCTTTCCCGGGCATTGCGGTTTATTAAGGAGGTTTGTGCCAGGGTTTTCCCAATAGCTGCCCCCCTCACAGATCTCACCAAAAAGCCCAAATTTTACCCCTTTGGGACAGGGGGAAAACCTGAGGTCGAGCAAGGGCCCTTTCCCAAAAACTCAAGGAGGTTCTTTGGGAAGAGGCCTGTATTTATCACCCCTAATTTTTGGGGGGAGTTCCTGGGGCAAAACGGATGCCAAATTCCCGGGTTTTTGGGGGGAGTCTTGTCCCCAAAAAGGGGCAAGGGGAAGAGGGACCCCCGGGTTTAGGGTAACCTTTTTTTAAGGCCGGGGGGGGGGGGGAAACTTTTTTCGGGGGGGGCCGGGAAAAAAATTATTTCCGAATTTTAGGGGAAAGGGAAAAAATTTTGGCTTAAAAGTTTTGGCCCCAATTCGAGTTTTTTTTGGCCTTCAGGTATTTTTACCTGTTGGGAAGGGGGGGTTTAGAGGGGTTTGAATTTACGGAGTTTTAACCCTTCCCCCGGGGGGCCGGGGTTTTTAAAATGTGGGGGGGGGTTTTTGGGCCCAAAGGATAAAGGGGAAAGGAATGGCCCCAAAGGGTGCCCCGGGTGGTTCCCGGGGGTTGTCCTTACAGGACTTTTTAAAATTTTGTTTTGGGAAAACCGCCTGGGTCCCAACAAACAAACCAGAGGCGTTAAACCCCGAGTGGGTTTGTTTCGGGGGCACAAGGTTTCTCCGCCCCACGGGGGCTTAGCAGGGGGGGGGGGGATAAAATTTAAAGGGTTTGGGAACACAGGAAGGGTTACAATGGCGAAAACACCCGCCAGGGGCCTTGCGTTTCACCTTCCGATGTCCCACACATGCCTCCAAGGTAAGGGGGCCTTGGGGGAAAAGAAAGGCCAAAATTTTGATTTGGGTGTCGAAGTACAGACTTCGACATATTTTTTTAAAACCCTTTAAGGTTAGTAAAGGGCTTTAGCCATTTTTCCCGGGGGTCCCGGGCCCTTTCCCTTTGGGGGTGAGCCCTAGAGCAGGGTGGGGGCTCACTCCCCAAGACTCCAAAACCCCGGGGTTTTCCTGGAGTATAAAAGTCAGCAGGGGAAGCTGACTAGTTGGGTTTTCACAACCCCTGGCTACCTTTAAGCCTTGGGTGGAGACCTGCTGGAAAACCAGCTGGGAACTTACAGACTGTCAGTTAGCTGGTCTCTGTTAGCTAGAGCCCAGACGGGCAGGCGTTTTGTTTTTGTTTGTGTTTGTGCATGCCTTGCACCTTGCATTTTCTGTTTGCTGCCAATAAAATACAGAAGCCCTGTATTTTTTCACCTGGAATACGTCTCTGTCTCTGCCTGAAAAACGTGAGTTACGATCCCAAAGCCGTTAAAGCTCACACAGTGTACAGCTTGTATAACAGTATAAATTTGGTGTGTCCTCAAAATAACTCAACCCATAGGCATCAATGTCTAAACCACTGGCAACAAAAGTGAGTACACCACTAAGTGAAAATGGACAAATTGTGCCCAATTTTTTTTCTCTCCCCGGTGTCATGTGACTCATTAGTGTTACAAGGTCTTAGGTGTGAATGGGGAGCAGGTGTGTTAAATTTGATGTTATTGCTCTTACACTCTCTTATAGTGGTCACTTGAAGTTCAACATGGCACCTCATAGCAAAGAAATATCTAAGGATCTAAAACAAAGAATTGTTGCTACATAAAGGTGGCCAAAGCTGTAAGAAGATTGCCAAACAGCGTGAAACTGAGCTGCAGCACGGTGGCCAAGACCAGACAGTGGTCTGACAAGACAGGTTTCATTCAGAGCAGGCCTCGCCATGGTCGACCAAAGAAATTGAGGGCACATGCTCATGGTCATATCCAGAGATGAGTACTGCCAGCATTTCTACAGAGGTTAAAGGGGTGGAGCGTCAGCCTGTCAGTGCTCAGACCATACGCTGCACACTATTTGTCTGCATGGCTGTCATCCCAGAAGGAAGCCTCTTTGCTGAAGACAAGCAGACAAAGGACATAAATTGCTGTATCTTTGTCCTGTAAACTTATTTGGTTCAGATGGTGTCAAACGTGTGTGTGGTGGCAAACAGGTGAGGAGCACAAAGACAAGTGTGTCTTGCATGCAGTAAAGCATAGTGGTGAGAGTGTCATGGTTTGGGGCTGCATGAAGGCTGCCAGCTGTTGGGGAGCTAGAGTTCATTGAGGAAAATATGAATGCCAGCATGTACTGTCACATATCGAAGCAGAGCATGATCCTCTCCCTTCAGGGCCGCAAGACAGTATTCCAACAAGATAATGACCCCAAACACACTTCCGAGGCCACCGCTGCCTTGCTAAAGAAAATGAGGGTAAAGATGCTGGACTGGCCAAGCATGACACCAGAACTAAAGCCTATTGAGCATCGGTGCTGCATCCTCAAATGGATGGTGGAGGAGCACAAGGTATCCACCAGCTCCGTGATGTCGTCATGGAGGGGGAAGAGGATTCCAGTGGCTGCAATCTGTAAAGCTCTAGTGACCTCAATACCCAAGAGAGTTAAGGCACTGCTGGAAAATAATGGTGGCCACACAAAATATTGACATTTTGAGCACAATTTGTTCATTGTCACTTGAGGATGTACTCAATTTTGTTGGCAGCGATTTAGATATTGATGGCTGTGTTAAGTTATTTTGAGGGCACACCAAATACACTGTACACTGTTGTACAAGTTGTCTCCAGTTGCAACCAAAGATTCGGTTGATAACCAGAGGGCAACTTTGGCATTATATGCTACCTCATTAGAACGTAACACACCAAGGTCTGGGATGATAACAGAGGGATATGATGTGGTCAATCATATAAATTTCCAAAAAGTCAACTTTTGTGGGAGCTGAGGTCACAAACTCATTGAATCTTCTCTGTATTGTGTATGCAAGGATTTTGTCGACAGGCCAGTATCTTGTCTGATCTAATCCCAGGTGAATACTACTAAGATTAAGCTGATGAAGCCTTGGTTTTATTTCTATTGATGGCTAATGATGTTTTTTTGGGTTTTTTACTAGACCGCATTTCTTCAAAATAACTAATATAGATAATACAAATTCAACAGCTGTAAATAACCCCAAATTGTCAAAAGCTCCTGAGTCTAAGCAGACTGGAACTAGTAAGGAGATGACAGAGTCCTGTTCTTTTAGGATCTTTATATAGGTGTGTAAATTGAGACGTATTTCCCAATAACTAGTGTCTACTGTCATCTTTTAGCTATTTCTGCCTTGTAGAGACTTTTTCTCAGTATTTCTTGAATATGTTCGCTTTGACTTCATACTGTGTTCTCACTCTTCCATTGTAACAGACCACATAAACCTTAGATGACTGAATACAAGTGTTCACGCTGCTCTTGTCTTCCCACAGGATGATGTCCTTGGTGCCTGCTACAGGGGATGCAGACTTTTCTCAATTTGTCACTTTGTGGATGTCACTTTTGACCCAATCCCACAAGCGGATGCGTCGGGTAACTATCGATAATTTAATGATGGATTTGTTTTGATTCGGCAAAATCCCTTTTTCAATTCTGCATCATGTCCAAGAGGCAATAGCCCCTTTATATTTTAGAGTAAATTTCAAGGGTTTGTTCCGGGGTAAAACTTGAATCCTTGTTTTCGGATAGGCCATCAATATTTGATAGTAAGGTCCAACCCTAAACCTGTAACCAGGCGGGGACAAGGATTCGGAGCCCAGGCAAATAAGGCAAGAGCGCCCCCACCTCACCCATACCTTTTTGAAAACCTCTTCCTGCCTGGCAAAATGGAGCCCTAGCGGTCACCTACCTTCCCCTACCCGTCCCGGCCCGCCTTAACAACTTGGCGGAATAAGGAAGAACGGGACTTCATCTTTAGCATCGTTTTATTTGTGTCCTAAAACATGGGGTCCCAGTACCAACCCCCCCAAAGGGACCAAAGGGGTTTTTAAATGTACCAACCAACAACGCTTGAAATAATTATACGAAGCATGTGTCGCATACCAAACTAAGAGCAACACAACAGTAGATGATGGAGATGACGGAGCAGGACAACTAGGTGACAATAGTAGAGGCACATATGAGAAAAGCCACATGAATAGCTTAAATTTTGGAAAAAACAATGACAAAAAAAACCATCACAATTTTCCCCCCCAAATTTTTTCCTAACCTTTTTCCTAACATAGCCCTAAAATCTAACCCAAAAACTCCCGTTTTTTTGGGGGGGGGTTCCCCTCTATTTGGGTCCCCCCCCCCCCCCGGGGGAGTTGCTTCCTCCCCCCCTTTCAGGGGGGCGGGGTCCCCTTTTAAAATTTCCGCGGCGCAAAGTAGCGCTGGTGCGCACTCTTTCGCCGCGGGGCCCGGGTCCAAGGGGGGTGCGCGGCCGCAGCGGCCGCTCACCCGCCCGCGGGGGCTCACTGTGCGGGGGGGAGGGGAGGAGGGATCGCCCCCTCCCCCTCCCCCCTGATGTACGCGCCGGTGTGTCCCGTCCTACGAACACTGCGCAGGGGGGAATGACGCGCGGCTGCAGGGGGGTGACGGCCGGCTGCTCACACCCCCCTCGCCGCTAAGGATCGGGCAGGACTTGGGCCCCGCTGCAGGAGCCTGGTAAGGTAATGGATTTTTTTTATGTTTTTTTTATTAGCTTTAGGGGCTCTACCGGCTAACAGAGAGGGGAAATACCTGGCAACAATGGGGGCATCACCTGCAACAAGGGGGATCACCTGGCAACAATGGGGGCACACCTGGCAACAGATGGGGGCATCCCCTGGCTAACAGATGGGGCACACCGGCAAAAGAGGGGGCACTACCCGCAACAGAGGGGGGGACTACCTGGCAACAGAGGGGGGACTACCGGGAACAATGGGGGGACTCCTGGCAACAATGGGGCACTACCTGGGAACAAAGGGGCACACCTGGCAACAAAGGGGGCACTACCCGGGAAAAAGATGGGGCCTACCTGGGTAACAAGGGGGACTACCTGGCAACAGAGGGGGGACTACCTGGAACAAGGGGGGGACTACCGCAACAGATGGGCACACCTGGTAAAAGGGGGGACTACCTGGCAACAATGGGGCACACCTGGAACAATGGGGGCACACCTGGCAACAAAGGGGGCACTACCTGGGGTAACAGATGGGGGGACTACCTGGGTAACAGATGGGGGGACTACCGGCAACAATGGGGGGACTACCTGGCAAAGGGGGGCACTACCTGGCAAAGAAAGGGGGGCAAAACCGGCAACAAAGGGGACTACCGGCAACAGAGGGGGCACTACGGCAACAATGGGGGCACACCTGGCAAAAAAGGGGGCACTACCTGCTAACAGATGGGGGGACTACCTGGGTAACAGATGGGGGCACACCTGGCTAAAAGATGGGGGACTACCCTGGGAAAAAAATGGGGCACTACCTGGGTAAAAGATGGGGGGACCCCTGGGAAAAAAATGGGGGCACTACCTGGCAACGATGGGGCCTACCCCAAAACGATGGGGCACTACCTGGCTAACAATGGGGCACTACCTGGCAAAACAATGGGGGCACCTACTGGCTAACAAAGGGGGGCACCTCCCTTTGCTAACAAAGGGGGCACCTACCTGGCTAACAATGGGGGCACCAACCTGGCTAACAAAGGGGGGCCCACTACCTGGCTACAAATTTGGCTCTACCTGCTACAGGGGGGGCATCTACTTGGCTACAAGGGGCATCTACCACCTGAAAGGGGGCCCACAACCGGGTTTTATGGGGGGCTACTTAGTACTAGCAAACACAATGGATGCAGCGAAAACCACCAATGGAAGTATAATAAAATTTAAGTCCTTTTATTTAGGGTAAATATAAAACTTACAAGCATTCCCATGTGCAACATCCCCTCAAAGCATCGGATTTTAGTTTACGCAACTCAGGTGTGACTAAGGTGTGCTTACAAACCCCAAACGCGTAAGCTAACTCCGAGCTTTGAGGGGATGTTGCACATGGGAATGCTTGTAAGTTTTATATTTACCCTAAATAAAAGGACTTAAATTTTATTATACTTCCATTGGTGGTTTTCCGCTCCATTGTGTTTGCTAGTACTACTTGGACCACCCCCCTGGACTCTGGGTGAAATGCGTGCTGACTAAACCACTGAGGCTGGATTATGTTGGGGTGAGCTGACCTTTTGCTGTTTTTGATTCTGGGGGGCTACTACCTGGCTATAAGGGCATCTACCTGGCTTTCTTCCAAAGCCGTTATGCAGTTAGGTGGAGTGGGTGTGGCTTTTTGAAGGGGCGTGGCATACCGACAAGATGGGCGTGTCCCCTGAAATTTTTTGCCGCGGCGCACTACGCGCGCCGCCCACTAGAGTCTCCTGCTTTTTCACTTTCAAAAGTTGGCAACTATGCCTAAAATCAGATCCCACTGACCCTTCACTGTCCCTAAAACTAACCCTAAAGATATCCCTAAGCTACATTTCACCCTGACACAATAAACAGAATCTATAAACTACTTAGGAAGAACACAGCAACAGACAACACACCGACACAAAACTAAGATGCACAAGGATTTCAAACAAATGGACTTACTAACACAGAGTAAAACTATGAAGAACACAAAAAATATAAGAATAATCTAGGAATCTAGATAAATGTATAGAAAATCTAAGTAGATCACTATACATAATCTCTCTATACAAAAGAATATAATCTGCAACATGCTACCAAACCTAGAAAGCTTTGTAAACAGTATAAGAATATAAATGGCCCCTACAAAAAGTATGGTGAAAAGCTATTTCATGTAAAACCCTCTCAAAAGACAAGGGGCGCATTCCCTCCATCTGGAGAAAAAAAGGATCCAATCTCCAGAAGAGAAAAGCCTTCAGAACTGTGAGTGTGTGGAATAGCCGCCTGAGGACGGTCACAGCGGGAACATTGAGGGTTTCAAAAAGGTTTAGATAACCCAAACAAAAATAAACTTATGACCCTTTATGAAACGTCTAGATCCAGTCCGATGGAAAAATTAAAACGGAAAAAATATTCCTTTAGGGAATTTGGTTTTTCCCCTTGGGGGACCAAGTCTTCACATAGAGAAAAAAAAGCTAAAAATTTTCCTTAATTCCCTTCCCATCCTTATCTTTCCCCACTCTTTTAACGAGGGAATTGATTTAAACCCCTACTAACATATAAGATAACAGGCAAACTCCCAAAGCACCCAAAACGAACTTACGCACCGCAGGGTCACTGATCGCCCTAAAAGTTGTTTGAGGTTTTTTTACAAAGAATTCAAAAAAAGGGGTAAAAGAAATGGCGGGAAAATCCCTGCCAATCCAAAAAAAAGGGTTTGGGGTTCTTCAGTAACCACCTCTTTACAGAGGCACAGAACTGTACACACTGTTGTGGATGCACCTTCTATTGCAGCTCAGTCCTGTTTGAAGAGGTATTCTAATCTCAGACATTTTTGGAATATCCAAAGCAAGTGTGCTTAGATTTATTCAGAACTCTCCAAAAAAATGAATGGAGAGAGCCACCACCTCTCCATTTGTATTGGCTGCAGTGTCAACCAAAACAGAGTTTTGGGGGTCCTCTATTTTGGAGATAGGTGTGGGTCCCTGAGTTGGGATGCACATCACTCAGGCATCTATAGCATATCCTGGTGATTGATTTAGAAGTAATGTGGTAAACACACCATTTCACAGATTTTGCAAATTTACTGTATGAAATTTGACAGATTTAAAGGGCCAAATAAAATTCTTGGTAAATATGTTTAGTAAACCTAAAAGATCTTAAAGTATAATGTATTAAATTCATTTACAGGCTGCAATTGCCTGATAGGACAAAACTTTTCCCTTCCCTTTTGCTTTGTCATTCGTTTGTTTTCAAAATCAATAAAGATCAGTAAATCATCTTTTTACCAAAATAAAACTTTTAAATTTTTTTTATAACACTTTTGGAAAAAAATTTTGCATCATAACAAAGAAACATTGCCACTCACTGGGTATCAGCATTCATTTCCTTCTTTATAGCAGGCCGAAGCCATTCCAAAAACGATAACAATCGGGGACACCCCGGGGCAGAAAAACACTCATGAAGCGAAAGCCAGAAGGAGAAGGTAAAAGAAAAAATGGCTGCATATAAAATTATATTTCCAAACAGGCGATGTACCTTAAAATGTGTTGAAAACTGTAAGAGAACTCTGAACTTCACATGAAATGCAAACTATGTTGCGGGGAGAGTAGGGATTCCAGTTGCTAATTGAACAGCTTGACCCAAAAGCCCTTAAAGTGTATTCAAGATAACCATTGCCAGTGGGGTTGGAGAGCACTGTAGGGCCCATTGCTGTTTTCCCGTAAATAAGGTGCCCATACACCTTCTGGAAAAGAAGCATTTGGTCGACAGCTCTTGTTCTCAACTCTCCCAATACTTGTGCATGTCGGTCGAGCCATGTTTTCAATGGGGAGAGTAGAGAAACAGACACCTTTGGTGGTGGCTTATTTCTTCAAAAAGCAAAATGACCAGGCATTGAAACTGAACATGCCCAGTCCTGTTCCCCAACATCACTGAAGGGGACGTGTATACATAAGATTAGGGCTGCACAACTTAGCAGGAGGTGGGGGCATAAACCACCCAGGAATGCCCCCGATTGAACTGGAAATGTCCCTGGATAGCCTAGGAGCACCTTTTCCTCTGGACCAACCAGAAATGCCACCAAACTTCTTGGAATGCCACAGGACTATCCAGGAATGGCCATTTTGGGATGGGGTTTGTAAGGTTTGCACTACCCACCAATGTGCTAGAATCCAGGCCTGGATTAGATAGTCATTCAGTCCTCCTGAAATCTGTGTTTGTCCAACCATTGCCAAATTGGTGTGGTTGGCCTTCAAATTTCTGTTTCTCACCTGTAATTAAGCATGCAGTGTCTCCTGCTCCTGGCCGCGGCCGCCCCCACTTTGCTCCGCTATCCACAGCCTCTTACTTACCTACCCGCGCTCCTGCTTCCCGTGCCCGCTCTGCCGAGTGCCGGTGCACACGCCCGCTTTCTAGGGCAGCCTATGAACACCCCTCCTTCCTATGGACCACCCAGAAATACCATCAAACTTTTTGGAATGCCACAGGACCGTCCAGGAATGGTCATTTTGGGATGGGGTTTGCACAACTCACCAATTTGCTAGAATCCAGTCCTGGATTAGATAGTCATTCAGTCCTTCGAAATCTGTGTGTTCGACCAACCATTGCCAAATGGGTGTGGTTGGCCTTCAAGCTTCTGTTTGTCACCTGTAATGGAGCGGCCGTCCCCACTTTCCTCCGCTATCCACAGCCTCTTATTTACCTAGCTGCGCTCCTGCTTCCCGTACCCGTTCTGCCGAGTGCCGGCGCACACGCCCGCTTCCTAGGGCGTGTGCACAGCAGCTCTTCAAGATTTAAAGGGCCAGCGCGCCGGTAATTGGTTAATTGCCAGGTGCTGACCCTATACTGTATCTTGTTGACTTCTCCAACACTCTCTGCCAGAGTATTGGTGTGCTTTTGTTGTCCTGAGAGAGTGTTGGAGAGAGTTTTGCCGTAACTTCCTGCTTTCTTTTCCTGACCGCTTTGCCTGCCGCCTACCCTAACCTTATCACCTGCCCCAACTATGCCTCTGTCTAACAATTCTGTACCATGCTGCACGCCGGCCGCAAGCAAGTCACGTCAGGGGTAGCGACCTAGCAGTTTCCCGCTGCAGCAAGTCCAACCCACTTTGTGGCGGACTCTGGTAAATAATGGGGGCTACTTAGACTCTGCTTCCTGGCGTGGCTTATACCATCACTTGCGGTGCTCCAGTGATTCCACCTATATTTGTGACATCACCATTTCAGTTCTGCTGTACCTCACAGATGTGTAGCTATTGTGTTGGCCATGAAGAAATGGGTGATAAGTTAATAATTTGTCTACGTTTTTCCAGTTATTAATAGGAACTCTGTATTTGCTGCTGGTTTAGTAAAACCACAATCAAGAATACATATCTGGGTTAGGCCAAAATGATTTTTTCAGTTGTATGTAGTTAGAGTATAAGTATTGATTGAAGGAAATATTGGCAAGATTTACTATACTGTGTGTTTTTAATCCTTAACCTTATTTGCTGCCCTCATACAGGCTCTAGAAAGGAAGGCAAGCCTACACAAGTCAGTTTGCATCAGTAGATTCGTTTAGGCTGTGTACAAGTGCAGAGCGAGAGCAGAGCACATGCTGCAAACTTTAGACTTTTAACCACAGAGCTCACATCCAGCTACTACTAGAGGACACAACCACATGAGAAAATCTGAAACGAGGAGCAAGCTGCAAACTGAAAATGTGGGAATGTAAAAATGAAGGAAGGAATTAGGATAGCAGAGTGAAACTCAGTAGATTTTTTTTTTCCACTAAAAGGAGTTTTCCCCTCACAATTGATTGGCTTTTAATATGTAGGGAAAGGTAAATAAAAACTATTACCAAATACATTGCTGTTTTGATTTTGCTCTTAGGCTATGTTCACACGCCTTATTGCCAGCGTAATTGCGGGGACAGATTTCGCCTGCAATTACGCTGCCTGCCATGTAGCGGCAGTGGGGCGGGGGGCGAGCGTAGACAACCTTTATCCACAGGGCGTATCCCGCCGAGGTAATGTGCATGTCACTTTCTCCCCGCCCGCCGTATTTCGCGAGCGGGGAAGAGACGGAATCCATAGTTCTCCATGAGAACTATTACCGTAATGACTGGGACGGATTTGCGCCATATTTCGGGCAGTACGGCGCGGAATACGGGACCAAATCCATCCCAAAATAAGCCGTTTCAACATGGCCTTGGAGTACACAAGTTTTACCAACCACCTCTCCCCACCTCTCTTTTCTCTGTCTCTTATCTGATTGATCCAAGCTGCTGACAGTCGGTCAGTCTGTCCGTGGTGAGTCACTCCCTGCAGAGTCTTGTCTCTAGCCATGGAGTTTGTTTACCAAACTAAATGAGAAGCTTTCACCCTTTAGAGCTCTTTTGCCTTGTGTACCACAATGTATAAATCTCTTGCACTCATATCACTGAAACAGCAATAGCAAGAAACAGCCTATCTGATGTGTCAGTTACTGCTATAGAACCACCCACAGCCTCACCAGGAAGTGTGAGTCTAAAGCTGACTGTGGCTCTATGAAACAGCAGCGTGAGAACACCCCTTTAACCATAACCTATGTAAAAATAAAAATAAATTTTTTTTCAAAGGTGTCCATAGTCTTTTAAAGCATACATGCCAACTCTCCCGTTTTTTGGCGGGGGGGGTCCCGCTATTTGGGTCCCCTCCCGCCCTCCCGGGGGAGTTGGCAATCCTCCCGCCGCCTGCAGGCGGCGGGGGTCCTTTAAATTACCGCGGCGCAAGAGTAGCGCTGGTTGCGCTACTCTTGCGCGCGCGGAGACCGCTCCTACAGGGGTGCAGCGGCCGCAGGGGCCGCTCCCCCGCCCGCGGTCTCACTGTGGGGGGGGGAGGCAGGAGGGATCGCTCCCTCCTCCCTCCTCTCCCGTAGTAGGGGCCCGGTGGGGGGTGCGCCAAAAGGTCAAGGCGCAGGGGGAAGGGGACCCGGGGCGCAGGGATGACGCGGGGCGCTCTCATTTCCCCCCCTGCCCGCTGAAGAATCGTTGGGGGAGCGGCCACGCTGCAGGAGCCTGGGAAAGGGGAGTGGATTTTTTATTTAATTTTATGCTTTAGGGGCTCTACCTGGGTACAGAGAGGGAACTACTTGCAACAGAGGGGGCACTACCCGGCAACAGAGGGGGGACTACCCGGGAACAAAGGGGGCACTACCTGGCAACAGAGGGGGCACTCCCGGGAAAAAGAGGGGCACTACCTGGCTAACAGGGGGGCACTACCGGCAACAGAGGGGGGATCCTGGCAACAGAGGGGGGATACCTGGCAACAGAGGGGGGCACTACCTCAAACAGATGGGGGCAACCCGGGGAAACGAGGGGGCATACCGGCAACAGAGGGGGCACTACCCCAAACAGATGGGGGGCACTACCCGGCTAACAGAGGGGCACTACCTGGGTAACGATGGGGGGACACCCGGGAACAATGGGGGCACTACCTTTAACAATGGGACATCTACCCGGCAACAGAGGGGGACATCTACCTGGGAACAAGGGGGCCACTACCTGGGAAACAATGGGGGCACTACCTGGCAAAAAAATGGGGGGCACTACCTGGCTAACAGATGGGGGGACACCCGGCTAACAAGGGGGCACACCTTGCAACAAAAGGGGGGACTACCCAACAGAGGGGGCCTACCTGGGAAAGAGGGACTCTACCTGGCAAACAATGGGGAATTACCCGGGAAACAATGGGGCACACCCGGGAAACAAAAGGGGGCACCTACCGGGTGACAATGGGGGGACCCACCTGGCTAACAATGGGGGCACCTACCTGGGAACAAAGGGGGCACCCCTGGCTAACAATGGGGGGCACCTACCCGGGTAACAAAGGGGGGCATCTACCTGGCTACAGAGGGGGAATTACTTGGCTACAAGGGGGCATCTACCCGCCTGTAAGGGCACTACTGTTATGGGGGGGCTCTACCGGCAAAAAGGGATCACCTGGCTTTCTTCCAAAACCGTTTGCGTTAGGTGGAGTGGGTGGGGGGTTTTTTTAAGGGGCGTGGAATACCCAAAAAGATGGGCTGTCCCTGCTCGCGCGCCGCCCACAAAAATTCTCCTGCTTTTTCATTTTCAAAAGTTGGCAACTATGTTTTAAAGTTTATACAAACCCATACAAAAAGGTATAGGGCTCAAGCTGCACTGATCATTTAACTGGAACTCTTTGAGGTGTAAGTGGGGAAAATTGGTGAAGATGCACAATGAGCAATTATGCAGGTTTTCAGTGGTTATTCTGCTCATTTTGTTCCTTTAGGTTTATTTTTAAATCCCATTTTCTAAGTAGAACGTTAAACAAAGTAAAGTAATAGCGCGTCGTCAGCCCAAATGTCTAAACTTCACAGGGTGTTTCTATGCACCTCGTGCTCTTTGCTGAGTCTGTATTTAGAGTGCAGCGGTCACTGGCCATCAGACAAAAACACATGCTATTAGCAGCTGTCAATAGCAAGCTAAAGGTTTCTGTTGGGAAATTACAGTGGGAACTGCTGGAGGATGTGAGTCCTTCATCCATCAGCATGAGTGACAAATAAAAATGTAGACTTTGACGTTCCCTCTGAGCAATGTCTGCATCACACAACTCTGTGGAGGCAGCTCGTCAGTGCAGGAAGATAGTAATGGGGACAGTTCTGCATAGGACTGTTGTGTGGTGTAAGCTGGACATGCTGCTAACACTATTATATGCAGAAATTTGCTAACCGTTTACTGTGTATGCAGAATATTATATATACTGTACATACAGACTGGTAATGCAAAAAAGAAGGGAATGAGCAGTAGGACGCTCTCTTTATTTTAACCCCTAACTGGCCTTACTGACCAAATGATTTTTAAGTAATTTCTTGTTTGCGCTTGTTTTGAAAGAAGCAATTGAAAAAAGCAATCTAATTATTTTGATAAGGGCAACCCGACCATTTTTCACTGGTACCAGCATTAAATTTCCTCTATTGTAATTTTTTTTTCTTAAATTATTGTGATTTTAGTTTGTGAATTAAAGGGGTTGTCTCACTACATTGATTCATCTCACCTCAGTCCTGTTTTCTTGGTTTCATTTGAATCCAGGGGCGTGTTTACTTTCTTTCACTTGACTGCAGTAGAAGCCAGGTCTGTAGCTATAGCAACCAGCACTGGCAGCCTATCAGGATAGATCAAACAGATCTGTAGCTATAGCGACCTTAGAAGCTGAGGCAGCCCATACAAGAGGGGATATCTAGGAATAGGTAGGACACTGTTAATGGACACATATTGGAAAGTGACTTGTTTTTGCAAGATCTTTGAAAAAAAAAAAAGCAGCGATCCTTGTAGTGAGACAACTCCTTTAAGGTAAAAAAAATTAATACATAAAAACATTCATGAGTCAGCCATAATATTATAACCAGGGCTGTGGAGTCGGAGTCCGACTCCCAAAATATATAATAAATTGTTACAGTTAGTTCAATGCAGAGCAAGAGGAATTGGGTCTTGCCAGTGCTGCTGTAACCATATCTTCAGCCTCATCAGATGAGGAGTTTAACTTGGAAAAGTATTTGGATGACATGAAGCATGCAAAGCGTTGCTGCAGTGGAAAAGATCCCACTCCCATAGTACACAGATTGACCAGATTTCATCAAAAATGTTCACCTGCTTTCAAAGAAGTAGAAGAGTTCAACCATTTATCAAAACTGACTGTGGCTGAGGCAACTCCTTTATACCCTGAGATTGTAAGAGATGTTGCCCCTGTGGTCACTGTTTTGCTCCCAATCCAAGTTAGTGTAGAGAGGCCGTTCTCTAGCCTGGAAATAATGAGATCAGATGTGAGGTCATGTATGCAGGATCTGATGGAGGCAATACTATTTCTCAGAACAAATTCATAGACCCCTCAAATGTTATTCAGTACGTTTTTTGTTGAAAACGTTTGTTTTCCCCACTTACTGCAGCGTTTTGCATATTTACAATTTTTTTTTAAGTTTTTTGGGTCATAAACCTGTATCCAATAAATATATTTTACACCGACAAGCAAAAGGGTAACAATGTTTTGAACTTTTGACTTTCAGGCTCCATATCTCACCATTCACTACAGCTTTCAACGTGAAACTACCATCATTGTCTATAAAAACGTCTTGGCTCTTATACGTAACTTTGACCTGTAACTATTTAGCTTATTCAGTGTCTGACAGTGTCCCATTTTTCCATAAAATGTAGATGCTGGATCTCAGACTTCCCACTTCCTTCTCCATGTTTGACCTGATCTCTGGGTTCTGCAGCGACATTGTGAGTTCCGCTCAGAGCTTCATCTCCTCTACCTGGACTTTCTACCTGCAGTCTGATGATGGGAAAGTTGTGGTTTTCCAGGTAAGATGTCATTTCTGCTTCAACTGCTAAGAACTTGTGGTGTGTTACTGTACAAATTGACTTCTCACTTAAATCAACTAATACTTTAATTGTTTCCACATGTCTTTTAGTCTCAGCCAGAAGTAGAATACCCAGTGCTAGAGCTTCAAGCTCCAAGATCCGAGGTCACTGATAAGACTTGGATTTCTTCACGATTCAACACCCTGAAACCTCACACAGGTATAGGATATAATAGAATTGAGTGTTTTAAGTTGAAGTCTAATGATGTTGCGTTATGGATTTGGATTGGACCTAAACTAATGTTGCAGGCAACCACTCACCATTCTTTTTCCAAGCTGGAAATTTTTTGGGGTCTGGAAAAAAGATGGTGATTAGTCGCAAGATTTTCCTGAGATCGACTCCGGTCAAAGAGGCCTTACCCGGGTCTGAAATGTAACAGGGTTTTCTCATCTCAAAGTTTCATAGGATGCATGAATGAAATAATGCTGCTTTGCTCTGTCACTTCCTGGTCAAGCTGTCTGTAATTAGCATATGAGCTCCATGTATTCAGACTTCTCTGTTTATCAGTCTAGATTAGCTACATTACCTTCTCTGAGGTCCAGAGAAGCTTCTGAGTTAGGGCCCGTTCACACGGCTTATTTGCCGACGGATTGGCGCCGTATTCCCCGCGCCGGATTTGCGCTGCAGTACGGCGCCAACCGTCGGAGCATTACGGTAATCCACTGCTCTCATAGAGAACAGTGGATTCCGTCGCTCCTCCCCCGCTGGGGCAAATCCGCCGCGGGGGTAGAAAGTGACATGCACATTTTTTACGGCGCGGACGCGCCGTAAACCAATGCATTGTCTATGGGGCCGGGAGCAGCGCCCCCGCCGCGCTCCGGGCCCGCCCCAATCCCGCCCCGTATTCACGGCGGATTTGTGCGCTCAATACGGCGCACAAATCCGTTGGGAATAAGCCGTGTGAACACGGCCTTAATGTAAACAGTAGAGTAATTAGTCTTTTGTCTGAAAGATCAGATAACACACAAGCTCTCACTGCCGACCTCCACATCACTCCCTGCTATCAAATAGAACAAACAGCAGGGGAAAAGGAGTACACAGGTCGGTCACTTGGGAAACCTGAGAGCCCTCAGAAGGTGATAAAATCACTTGTAGATCCTTAACAAAAAAAGATAACAACGCAATATATTTGGAAAACGTCTTCATTTAGTGTTCCCTACATTTTCAAAGCTAATCTTTGTAGTGAGACAACCACTTTAAGTCAGTTCTTAAAGTTATTCATGCATTGTAAAAATGAGCAAGAGTGAGTATAGGGAAGATTTTGAGAAGGATATTCCTGGCATGCAATGATTAATACCAAAACTAGTGATCGTAGGCAATATTCCTGTCCAGCTGATCCAAAGGGTAACACTAATGTCTAATATACAAGCATTTCAGCAAATGTAAAAAAATCAATTCAAAGTAAAAATTTTGTTCTGTGGTGTGGGTATAATAAAATATTTCAGAACTTTTTTTCTGCCATATACACTGGTCCCTTTAACATACAGTATTAATTGGTTCCGAGATGACCATTGTACATTGTAACCATAATTCTATAGAAGTTAGTTCCGAAGCCCCAAAATGTCCCCCAATATAATATAAGATGAAAGAAAATGAAACAGATAACTGATATAGATAAAGCAAGTGCTTACATATTACATCAGAAAGAGCTACTGGAAACTGGAAATCACTTTCTATGATGAGGACAGGAGGTTCTTTAGGTCGTGGACTTTATACCCAGTGTACCAGAAGAAAAGAAAATGGGGAGATCACCTCGTGCCCAAAGGAGCCGGTCACCGTGCCACATGTAAGAGCAGCACAGGACATGTAGTACTGCACTGTACTGTACTGTGGAGAGGCGCTACTAGACCATCAATCACTGAATGCACCTCACTAATACATGTAAGAGCAGCACAGGACATGTAGTACTGCACTGTACTGTACTGTGGAGAGGCGCTACTAGACCACCAATCACTGAATGCACCTCACTAATACATGTAAGAGCAGTACAGGACATGTAGTACCGCACTGTACTGTGGAGAGGCGCTACTAGACCGGCAATCACTGCATGAACCTCACTAATACATGTAAGAGCAGTACAAGAGATGTAATACCGCACTGTACTGTAGAGACGCACTACTAGACCGTCAATCACTGCATGCAACTCACTAATACATGTAAAAGCAGTACAGGACCTATAGTACCGCACTGTACTATAGAGAGACACTGCTAGACCGCCAATCACTGCATGCACTGCACTAATACATGTAAGAGCAGTACAGGACATATAGTACCACACTGTAGAGAGGTGCTAGTAGATCACCAATCACTGCATGCACTGCACTAATACATGTAAGAGCAGTACAGGACATGTAGTACTGTACTGTAGAGAGGCGCTACTAGACTGCCAATCACTGCCTGCACTGCACTAATACATGTTAGAGCAGTACAAGACATGTAGTACCACTGTACTGTAGAGAGGCGCTACTAGACCACCAATCACTGCATGCACCTCACTAATACATGTAAGAGCAGTACAGGACATGTAGTACCGCACTGTACTGTAGAGAGGCGCTATAAACCACCAATCACTGCATGCACCTCACTAATACATGTAAGAGCAGTACAGGACATGTAGCAAACCGCACTGTACTGTAGTAGAGAGGCGCTATAGACCACCAATCACTGCATGCACCTCACTAATACATGTATAGAGCAGTACAGGACATGTAGTACCGCACTGTACTGTAGAGAGGCGCTACTAGACCGCCAATCACGGCATGCACCTCAATAATACATGTAAGAGCAGTACAGGACATGTAGCACCGCACTGTACTGTAGAGAGGCGCTATAGACCTCCAATCACTGCATGCACCTCAATAATACATGTAAGAGCAGTACAGGACATGTAGCACCGCACTGTACTGTAGAGAGGCGCTATAGACCACCAATCACTGCATGCACCTCAATAATACATGTAAGAGCAGTACAAGACATATAGTACCACACTGTAGAAAGGTGCTAGTAGACAGACAGTCACTGCCTGCACTGCGCTAATATAAATAATTTACAAGTAAAATGTTCATGATAATAGGTTTGATCTTCCATCAATCACATGAGCTGCAGATCAGCACTGTCTGGGACGTTGTATGGTGAGTGTGGTTTCAATGTACAATGTTCACGGAAGGATCATTGTATGGTGAGCATTTTGTATCATGAGGACATTGTAACCTGAGGGAACGCTGTAAGGCCTCGTTCACACGGCTTAAAATGGGACGGATTGGAGCCGTACTGCGCGCTGTATTTGCGCCTCAGTACAGCTCCAATCCGTCCATTAACTGTGGTAATCCACAGTTCTCATAGAGAACTGTGGATTCCGTCTCTCCTCCCCGCTCGGCGAATCCGCCGAGGGGGGAGAAAGTGACATGCACATTATTTACGGCGTGTACGCGCCGTGAATAATGAATGTCTATGGGGCCAGCGAGTTGCCGGCCCCCCGCCCCGCCCCCCCTGCACGGCTGCCGGCATAATTGCGGGGCGAAATCCGGCCCCGCAATTACGTCGGCAATAAGCCGTGTGAACATTGCCTAATGGTTTAGGTCTGATGGAGGAAAACAGGAAACTCCTCTGGCCTCCATCTGGCGATAGTAATCTATGGACATGTTTAGTATGTTTGTTGGGAGCTTTACCAACATACTTGCTACATGCAGACTACAAACCTGTTGTGAATAGGCACTGACATAGTTGGAGTGGCTGATTTGTTTGGACCATCCACAGAAGTTTTCTATGACAAGTAATTTTTTTGTCAAATTCACAACAACATGACACAACCTTTGCAAAAAGAAATCCGAGGAATGTTTACAAGTCTCTGACAATCTTACATCACACTTATTAACCAACATTATATAAAGTTTATATGGACATTGATTTACAGAGACTTATTTTCCATAATCAGTGAGCACCGTATCTACAATGATAGGGAAAGCAGGGACGGTAATGAACCGTCCCTGCTTTGTATCTAGCAGAGCAGCTGCACAGTCTGTGTCCAGCTGTTAACTCTGCACAGCCGGATTACAGCGACCGTACACAGTAGATGCCGACTAAAGACTAAAGTAAACGGGTGGTCGGCATCAGGTGTAACCGGGGCCGCGATCCGTCAAGGCATGCTCCACGGCCCGGTGCTAGTCCGCGGTCCGGCGGTTGGAGACCCCTGGTCTAAAGCAGTGACTGGGATTTCAGTTTTGCTATTCCAAGCTGAACCTGTTAGCAGGACGCCCTACTCTCTATATAAATGAACTGTAATAAACCAAAACTAGGCGCATTATACGCCAGGCATGACACATTTGACTGCACCTAAAGTAGGCGCATCAAATATGCTAGTAATGATATGCTATGTGCCTACATCATGCTATGTGCCTAGATTAGGCGCATCAGTTATACTATGCAAGGTAGACCACATGCCACATTTTTGACAGGTTCTTTCATTCAGGCGCACTATACACTCATGTAATGCACCTTAAAACTAGTGTGGAGACATGTTGCCCAAAGTATTGAATGATTAAAAAAAAATTACGGATTTGCATAACAGATCTTGTAAATATTAGATGCATTGGATATCCAGAATGAGTCAATGGGATCAGACTGTTCCAATTTTTTGCAAGTCTGGTTGTTGGGAAGAAAAATGAAAATACTGTCTAATTATTGCTATGTCTAAAAGGTAAATAGGGTCCCTGTGAAACCTAGACCACCTGGGGTATCTCTTCGCCACCGTTTGGTTAAATTCTGAATGCTAGGGATTGAGATGCCATTTTTTTTTTTAAAGCCAATGTGTTTTCCCATTGTCTATAAATGACTTTAAGATAATGCTGTACCCAAGACTACAGTATTTAGTAAAAACTGACAACAGTTCACTTAAAGGGGTTGTCTCACTACCTTGATTGATTCATCTCACAGTCCTGTTTTCTTGGTTTCATTTTGAATTCAGGGGTGTTTTCTGGCTTCTACTAGGCAGCAGTAGAAGCCAGGTCTGTAACTATAGCAACCAGTGCTGGCAGCCTATCAGGAGAGATCAAACAGGTCTGTAGCTATAGCAACCATTGCGGGCAGCCTATCAGGAGAGATCAAACAGGTCTGTAGCTATAGCAACCTGAGGAGCTGATGCAGCCCATACAAGAGGGGTATCTAGGAATAGGTAGGACACTGTTAATGGACACATATTGCAAAGTGACTTGTTTTTGCAAGATCTTTATCATAAAAAGCAATCATTGCAGTGAGACAACCCCTTTAAGTAAATGCGCAGTTAAGCAGTGCTGGAGCCAAATGTGCAATATTGTTTCCTGCCAACTGAGAATTATTTATTAGGGACAGACTTAATTTTGATGATCCAGAAGAAACTAATCCATGCTTGGAAGCAAAGCGCAGAGACTTGTAAGGATCCAGATGGATATTGTTCCTACTGATGTAATAGAAAGTAGCCTCAAAAGGGCTATTCTGTCCTTGTGGGGGTTCAAATTATCTTAAAAATAACAAAAGGTGCACCGAGAAAACACATCACAACATGCCTTGCTGCTATGAAAGTGCTTTCTGATTTTATTCACAAAATGGTGGTTTTTTATACCCTTTTGCAAATGAGTAGATAAGAAGGCATCACATGTAGCTGGCTGTGAGGGTCTATTGGCACGTCCTTATCTATGGACCACTCCTCACAGCTTCAGGAATGTCTGAACACAGGGTGTAACTTCTGACTAGGCGCCATCTTGGATTACACGACGATCTATACAAACTACTACAGGCAGCCATTTTGTTTAACACATTAATAACAAAAGGTATACATACAGCTTTTACATGCTGTACTATATAAGTATGTGCCTATTATGTATATATAATATGTATATGTGAGGTATATACTAACTAATACATTAAAATAGAGACACAAAGGATCACACATATATATATAACCTTTGTTCCCATCCACAACAGTCCCCCCTTGAGACTTTGTTCTCATTTTTTAATCTTTCCCTATCCTCCTTTCCCCTATTCTTGTCTTTTAGCGGAAGTACTCTCGCTCAACGGACAAAGGGCGCCGCCAGACCCTAGATACGCCCTAGCTCATCCTACACTTTATGGTCTAATTCTCTTCTGAGACGTGCGGTTGAGAGGGGAGTAGATGACTATACGGTATGACTTCTGACCAGTCAAGATGGTCCTCTCACAGGATATAATTGTGTCTTAATGTCAACATTCATCATAAGGTGTCAGTTGTTTTGGACAGTGAAGGTATGGTAGTGTCGCTGTCATACATAGAGGGCTCAGCGACCCGTGGACTAATCTGTTCTTCATGGATGGGAGTAGCCTGGTCCTCTGCTCTCACATAAATAGTAATCCCTCAAAAAGGAAAACCACTAAAGGAGAGCGCACAACAGACAATTAGAGCAAGTTATTTGCAACACAATCTTATGGATTTAACTATCTGGGCGAAGAATTCCTGGCCATCTCTTAAAACCATGAGTGAACCACCTGTTCCAAGGGGTAGGATCTATGCCTGAGTTACGCATTTTAATTCTTCTGAGAGCATCATATAGCTTTCTAATTGGCCATCTGTGACACCTCTCCTCATTCCGTCCTGTATTATCTGGAATGATAAAAGCTACCAGCGGTTTTCTGTCCTGTTTCGCTAGCGTGGACAGTGACTTAAGTCGGTAGCTTTGAGATTCAAAAACTCCCAGCGGCCACCTGGTTCTATTGCCTTAAACTCGAATCTATTGGGAATACCCCTTAGGCATCCATAGCACTCGATATTACACTTGGGGGTCAATAGCTGTCCTTTTTGTGGAGGCTTCTCTTCGTCCTCTTGGGTCTGGATTGTGTCACTATCTTCTGAAACTCCATCACTCACTATTATGATGGCTCCTGGACTATAATATGCCTCCCATCGTCTGCTGAGGGTAGTCAATAGTAGCGTTAGGACTCTACTTTCACTCGGTATTCTATTCTCGACAGGTTCCTGGTCTTTGTCAACTTATTCTAGTAAGTAGGGGTGTTCCCTGTTTTATCTTTCCACGATTTAAGGCAGTCTGTCCCTGGTCTATACCACCAGTCTTTCCCTGTGTTCCAACCACACACGCACCACAGTAATAGCAACTGGGTTGCATTTCACTGACTCCCTCCATAACACAACCAATTTATGCATGGGTCTGACCAAGTTGTTTAAAGCAACATACTACTTAACCGCATCATGTAAAAGCGCATCTGCTCATTCTCGGGGCCTGGGAAGGTAATCTCTGCTGTGTGAAGCATGGATCCAACTAACAGTTGGGCTACTTCCATGCCACCTTGGACAGATGTGGTCGTGGTCAGCAGGACTTGGGATATCGGCCCCTCCAAACCTCGGCTCTTGGTTTTACAACCAAACGTTGTTCTTCACGTATGACCCTCGAGTCTCAGGCTGTAGCTTTTGCAGCTCAGCAACGTTTGGACTTCTGGAATGGGAAAATACTCTAAACTTACATTAGCGACAAACTTTTTAACTCACTGCAAGCGTCACATAAGAGGTATAGCATCGTTTTGTAGACTACAACTCCTGAGGGAAATATGACCTAGCCATTGGGGCACTGCTCCTGAACACGAATCTCATAGGAAAGAGAGCTAAACTATCCCCCGTGGGGCGCGTGCATGACTAACCAACTACTATGGGCAGGCTGTCTGGTCCAGGGCATGAATGTTTCTCTTGCCACATTTAAAGATCCGTTGACTTTCAGAGTCCCGTTCCATGTCCCATTGGCACTTACAGGCTGGGTTTATCAGCGCCGTGGCAAACAGGAGTCGCACTCACATACTACATATAGCCTAGTCCTTTTTCGTTACTTCTGGCTCACTTCTTTTTCCTCGCTGTTGCCTTTTCTTCCAGTGGAGCTTGTGTCCTCAGCTTGGGCCAGCAGTTCTCCTTATAGGTTGGGGTTTGTAAGTTCCTCCTTGCAACCACTGACGCAGCATACATGGCTTCCCCTTTCTTCACTCCTCATGCGGGTGCCTGTGGGGACATCGCTTGGTCAGCACCAAGTGCCAGTTTCGTCTTCTTGTATTCCAGACTTCCCATGAGCCTTGTTTTTCAGTATGGCACTGTCCGTGGGCAGCAGCTCAGCTGCATCCTCAAGGACCTGATTGGCCTTGTCCATGTTTCACTGGGGTTAACGCAGTCTGTGAAGAATTACTCGTGCTTTCAAATAGGTCCAGACGTCCTTGTTTCTTGAGTCGTACATGTGTTGGCCCGTTTTGACTCCGCTTGCCAAACGTCATGTCTGCGTCTTCTTGGGATGGACTTATGCTCATGGCAGACTTCTTGCTTCCAACACTGCGGGTGTTCCGTGCTCACAGGCATATCAAGTTGTGATATCTGTCACTGCACGGTTACTGCAAAATCTGGATACCATCCTACTAAAAAGAACACTTCGTATATATCGGGTTTTCAAATGTGAAAAAATCTCCGATCCTTCCGTTGATTCAACGCAATCATGTCTTTCTTCATTGTACACCGGATTCTTATTTGGATTCCTCTGCTCGTCTCTCATTCCCCCTTGAGAATAAGGCGGAAGGGAGTAAGTAGATCAATCAAAGGTTGGCAGGACATGTAAGAACACACAGTCGCAGCAGAGTGACGTTTATGCCTGGCAGGAAGGGGAAAGAAAACTGAAGCCTGAGTCCGCTGTGCTGATGAGAGTATGTTGCGGTTAAGATATGAGTGAGATGTCACATGGAGCCAGAAGGAATGAAGGGTAGTATGTTGACTACATTTATACGCTGTCTTGTTCCAAGCTATGCACTTGGGCTGCAGCTACAGCCTTTAAATGGAAGGATCTCCCCTTGCAGCTGGGTCCAGTCCTTGCCAGAGTGTCTCTCAATGTCTGTCTTCGGCCTCCATGGTCGTGCTTGAACTCCCAGGCTTGTCCCTTCCCTATTTCGATACAAAGTGCTTGAAGGTCTTCAGAGTAGTCCGGTGATGCCTTGTGAGGAGACACTGGCAGAACTTTTCTCAGCTTCTGGAAGGGAGCTCCGCCAGTGCATCTTCTCAAGGTTGCGAAGGGAGTTGCTCTTCATGCCTCTCACACCAGAATTTGCACATAGAGTGGGATATACCCTGTACTATGGATGCTAGGGCTTCAGGTATATGGACGCCAAGACAATCAGCAAGCAGGGTACGAGTTCTAGTTGTGGTGTTTCTACTCTTTCCCCTGTATTTGCAGGGGGCCCGTGTCTGCATCTGTTGCTGTTCAAGCAGTAAGCGGTGTGTTCTTGGCTGTGGCTTCAGATGTCATAATTGCTGCAGCAGCTAATCACAGGACAGGCTTTCATCACACATATACAGCAGGCCACATTGCTCTTCGATTGCCTTGTGTGCTAGAAGCATCACACTCTGTTGGTAGAGTCTTGTAATCAGGCCCGAAACCTTCTTATTGCTTCTTGAGTGGGGTCCAGAGGCATCTACAATAGGCCATGGTCAGCATCCTGTGCAGTTGGCTTTCAAAGAAAGAAATCCTAACATCAGAGAACATCTGAGTTATCCATTGGCAGGATATTTCTCCACATGTTTACCCTTTATCCTGAGTGAAGTCTGTCTCAGATGTCATTGCTTGATCTGCAAAGTCTGCCCAGCCTATTGTTTCAGCTGTCAAAAATATCAATCTGGAGGCAGCAGTGACACCCTCATCGCCATATTGACGGCTGATGTGAGGGATTCAGCTCACAATGTGACCCGTCTGAATCCCCTAATTTAAACATTTGACAAGGTACCATAAATCTTTGTAAGTGCTGGTAGTTATAAGCATTAGCTCTGCACTTTTCTTCCTTGGTAATAGGGCATAGGTTGTTCTCTAGGGCTTCCATGTAATTTCGATTGTTAATGACAGGACAATTGACTCGTGGAATTTGTAACAATAACTAATGATTCGGCTTGCAACCCTTCCCCTTGCAGTCAGGCCTGTATAGATCAGGGGGGTCTGCTGTAGTACTATTCTTGAGTCACTCCTCCAATGCGTCAGCCTGTGACTACTCCATCTGTGTCTTTCCCGGGGTGTGATGATGCAGTTGGGTCAGCTGGTGTGCCCCCTGCAGCTCAGCAAGCCGAACTATTTGCTCTGGCTTGATCCTTCTATGAGCTTCATACCCGCTGCTTCTTCCCTCCTATCTTGTCACTCTCATGCTGTTAGAGGGCGCCCACTGTATCTTCTCTCCAGTACCATAAGGTTCTCCATCTGTAGGCCTGGCTGCGGACTGGTCGCCATATATGATCCATACGTACAATTTCTATATGAAACTAGAGGGATTTTAAATAATCAATATTTCACTTGCAAATAATAATCCCTGTTTATTAAACGTAACTTTCTACTAGACTAGTCTAAAATATTAAAACATCTATACTCCTATATATTACCACGCTATATACTAGTTGATACTGCATACTGTGCACCTATTCCGTCTGTGGAGTAATCGCACTTCCCGTATATAGGAGCTGGCTCCGCTTTAATGACAGACAATACCGCACTCTAAATGCATGTAATAAGACACCTTTAAATCAGTATCCGCGCGTTTCCCATACAATATTTGGGTTCATCAGGGGTATTCAAATTTCTCTCAATGTCGGAAAAAGAATCGCTATTACAACGCATATACTACAATCACATGTACTACACAATTTTTGTTATTTTAGATAGGTGACTGATACTTACTTATGTGTGCCGTATAAGGGCGATAATTCACGCGCAAGTCCTCTAGTACGATGTGCATCCCAAGATAAGAGGATGGCCTCTTATCTGTCATTACAATGCAGAGACGCTCTTTATCGGGGCCGATTACTACACTGATAGATAGTGCCACTGTTTCTTTAATAATGCTGTAATCATCAAGGTATGTAGTGGTAATATTTATTGGGGTTTATGATGTTAAGTTACTTTTATAGTCTGCTCTTAGATTAATTAAGATTTACTGTTTTACATCAGGATTAGTTATTTGCGCACTGTGATACACACTGGCTCGCCATATTATACCAGTTTCTGCATATGATTGGACATTCAGTGCTGTTGTACCACCATCTTGGTCCATCAGTAAATAGAAGTGGTAACCCCTGTATGGGGCGGGCATTTACCACCAGAAGGGAAGAGGATGTGATTATCTAAGGGAGACAGTAGAGCGTGGCTTGAAGCAGAGAGTGACATGGGAAGAGTCGGGCTGAGTGGACTAATAAGTTCAGGTAGTGCTGTGCGTGTACATGGGCAGGGATATGCGTAGTCACCAGTAGGTGTGGTTACAGGGGGCAGGCGTGTACTTTGTTGTCACAGGTGGGCAGTTTCAGGGTGGGTGTGTATTCCCAATTGTTGCACAGCTAAGTTTTGTTCTACAACACTGACTTGGCTCTCCGACCCCTAAACAAGTCCCTCGCATTAAATGGGTTGTCAGGCACTAGTATTCACACTTTCCCATTTGTCAAATAATCTTCTCCTGGGGGATGACTACACATAGGTAGAGAATCCCCCAGGGCCAACCTTCTTTATGACATCCATCTGTTACACCTGTACCAGGAATTCAAGCATCAACAAACACTTTCCTCAAAATCCGTCAATCTAATTCTTTTACTTGTTCAACCTCAGACATTTCACATTCTCTTATCACAAAATTACTTTCTGAGGTCTTAACTCACACTTAAGACTACTTGCCAATTTCTTTCCAGACCGCCTAACTTCATTACTTATTCCTATCAACTAATGTAGATCTTATAATAACATTCTTTACACTCTAAAAACACAGCAGAATGGCCGCTGTGCACTAAACTCAAAAGAAACTCACACTACCAATAACCTTCTTTGTTTCTTCGTTTCTACATATCACATGTTTAGACTATTTCTCAAGGACACACTCACCACCACACACACATAGCAAATATCTCTGACAGACCTCGTATAGAACTCGATAGAAAACCGTTTTAATGCGCCGCTGTGCAGCTTTTCTTCTTTACCAAACGCGAATAAAGCTGTAATTCATGATTTACCACCATCTCAAATGAAAGTTCTCCAATTTTTAACAAGATTTCTTTTTTCCCCAAGCCAGCTGACCTAGCTCATAATCGCGAGGAGAAGAAAGAAATATACCGTGTTTATCTCTCCCATAGGAGATTTCATCATAATTCACTGGCGCCTTAGGGGTTTCGGCCTCCGGTGATTACTAAGATGACCTTAAACTCCTTGCTTCCAAGCTTTCTTTCAATCCAGGATTTCAAAACCATATACAATATAACATATAATACAGAAAATTCACCCACAAGGAGTTATTTGACAGTGCATAGGTTCAATAGCCATGGGCCGGACTCATTCCTCGCTCAGACGATGATATAACATTTAACCGAATGATAAATAGATACAAGCTGCCCTCACTAGGACAAAACAATCTGCCCGGACAGCAAAAAGTTTAAAACTTTACTTTAACTCGGATAGATATTCTGAGAAGTGTACGGCGCCTTATCGTTATCCGCAGTCCGCAGTTAGATAGCTCACCTCAGTTCATTTTTCTGGTTTATATAAAATCGCAGATCTTAGCTATCATGCCCACGTTGCAAGGCGAACATCTGTAATAGAAACATTAGCCTCAAAAGGGCTATTTCTGTCCATTGTGGGCGGATTCTTATATTTCTTACAAAATAACAAAAGGTGGCACCGAGAAATAAAATCACAACTGTCTTGCTGCTATGAATAAGTGCTTTCTGATTTTATTCACAAAATGGTGGTTTCTTTATACCCTTGTTGGCAAATGAGTAGATAAGATGGCATCTCATGTAGTGGCTAGTAGAGGGTCTTATTGCACCGTCCTCTATCTATGGGACCACATTCTCACAGCTTCAGGAATGTCTGATCACACAGGGAGTAAACTTCTGACTAGGCGCCATCTTGGATTACACGACGATCTATACAAACTACTACAGGCAGCCATTTTGTTTAACACATTAATAACAAAAGGTATACATACAGCTTTTACATGCTGTACTATATAAGTATGTGCCTATTATGTATATATAATATGTATATGTGAGGTATATACTAACTAATACATTAAAATAGAGACACAAAGGATCATACATATATAACCTTTGTTCCCATTCACAACACTGATGCTGATGATCTCTTTTCTGTCTCTTCCCTCAACATGAAGGATGAAGGGTGGAGGGAGTGGAGGGAGGCTTACTAGAAAAACTTAATAGCTACTATGTTATTGGGTTATTGCAGAAGGAATAGATGGGGGACATGTGCAAGAGGGTCCATTTTAAAATGTGCTTATGAAAATATGCAGTGTAAAACTGAATTCATAATTATTTTCCAACTCAGGCTCAGACTGGCCCAGAGGAGAGCAGACTAATGCTATCAGTCCAAGACACACAAAGTCCAGCTCACCTGAATGAATCGTTGATTGTGGATAGCCAGCAGGTGCACGGATCTGGCTGGGAGGCACCAGCCTGTGAAACTTAAAGACAGGAAGTCCGCATGAGATGGAGAAAAGATCCAGCAACCGTTGGATAAATCAAAATAATCTTCTTTATTGTATCAAACTCATTAAAATCCAGACCACAACAGACAGAAGTCAACGCGTTTCGGGTTAAACACCCTTAAATCATGAACTTAAAAACAGGACACTCGATACTGTTATATAAAGGAAATCAAAACAATGACGTGCTCAGAAAAAATTATCATTGACATGATGCAAATAACATACGTTTTTTAGATACATATTTAAAGACCACAGGCAAAACATGTCTGACAAAGTCTCCTTGCAAAAAAAAAAAAAAAAAAATTACATGAAAATGAATGTCGTGAATTGATTGTGGAACGAAATAAAAAGGGACAAAAATGAGTGTGAATGGGAAAAAAAAATTAAAACGGAAAAAGAAGATAAATTGAACGTGAAAATGAGTCGTGTGAGGTTAGGGGCCGTTCCACTACGGCTTATTTGGCCTCGGATTGGCAGGTAATGCGCGCCGGATTTGCACTGCAGTACGGCTCCATATCCGTCGCAGTAATTACGGTTAATTACACAGTTCTCATAGAGGAACAGTGATTCGTCGCTCCTCCCCACTCGGCGAATCCACGCCGGGCGGGGAGAAAGTCACCTTGCACATTTATACAGGCGCAATACGCCGAACGTGGATAATGAAAAGTCGTATGGGGCCGCGCGGCAGTGCCCCCGGGCCCCGCACACGACCCTATAGTCGAAAGCTGGAATTGCGAGCGCAATCTGCCACGCAATTACGGCTTGAATAAGCCGTGTGAACACGGGCTAAATGTAATGAAAAAAAAAATGACATGGAAATGAGTGTATGAACTTTTTTTTTCATTACATTTATTCACACACTCATTTTCACGTTCAATTTTTTCCTTTTTTTTTTTTTTCCCCATTCACACTCATTTTTGTTCCCTTTTTTTTTTCTCCCTACATCTATTCACACATTCATTTTCATGTTAATTTTTTTTTTTTTTTTTTTTCAAGGAGACTTTGCTCATATTGTTTTGCTGGGTGTCTTTAATATGTTTCTAAAAAACTTATGTTTTTTGCCATCATGTCACACATGATATTGTTCTGACAAAGTCATTGGTTTTGATTTCCTTTAAATATGTTATTGAGTGTCTGTTTTTAAAGTCATGATTATGGGTGTTTACACGAAACGCAGTTGACTCTGTCTGCGTGATCGTGGATTTTAATGATTTGATTTGATACAATAAAGAAGATGTATTTTATTTATCCAACGGTGTGCTGGACTCTTTTCGCCATCCATGCGAGAATCTTGTCTTATAGACTAGAGGACGGAGGTTCACACGGCTTATTCACGCCATAATTGTGGGGACGGATTTCGCCCGCGTTTACCAGCTTATGGGCGGGGCCGGGCGGAGGGGGCGACTGCCCACCTGGCACCATATGGGAACTTTCATCTATCTACGGCGCGTTATTTTCCCCCCTGCCGGGATAATGAATGCATGTCACTTACTCCCCCCTCGCCGTATTTCTATGAGATGTGGATTACCGTAATGACTGGGACGAATTTCAGCCGTATTAAAGCGCAGTATGGTGCGCAATACAGAACAAAATCCGTCCCAAAATCAGCCATGTGAACATAGCCTAAACCCCTTGTGTGTCCCTGGGTATGGGAGGACTGGGGCTTCGTTTTATAGAAACAGGTAGAGAAAGAGAGGCAGAAAGCAAGAGACTGAGTGCAGTACCGGCACTATATGCAGTAGCTATAGGGTGGGCCCCAAGAGTCAACTCCACAGATGGGCACCAAGAATAAACTCCACTGGTGATATATAGGCCCCCTCAGTAGATGGATAAGTATAAAGGTCTCCACAGTAGGTAGGGAGGTACATAGTCCCCCATTAGGTACCAATATACTGTAGACCCTCTTAGTAGGTAGGTAGATATATAGCCTCCCACAGTAGATAGGTGTATAGAGCCTCCCAATAGGTAGGTATAAAAGGCCCCCATTAGGAAGCTAGTTACATAGGCCTCTCAGTAGTAACATGGGTAAACCGGGCCTGTCTCAGTAAATATACAGCCCCATCCCCATTCATTAGGTAGGAAGACTGGGCCGCCCCTCAGTAATTAGGCAGGTAGATAGGGCCTCCCCCCATTAATTAGGTAGGTACACAGGGCCTTCCCCATTAATAAGGTAGATAGATAGGGCCTCCCCCCAGTAATTAGACAGGTAGATAATGCCTCGCACAGTAATTAGGCAGGTAGATAGGGCCTCCCCCCATAATTAGGTAGGTGGACAGGGCCTTCCCCATTAATTAAGTAGGTAGACAGGGCCTCCCCCCCAGTAATTAGGCAGGTTAGGAACTGGCGCATCCCCCATTAATTAGGTAGGTACACAGGGCCTTCTCCATTAATAAGGTAGATAGATAGGGCCTCCCCCCAGTAATTAGACAGGTAGATAATGCCTCGCACAATAATTAGGCAGGTAGATAGGGCCTCCCCCCATTAATTAGGTAGGTGGACAGGCCCTTCCCCATTAATTAAGTAGGTAGACAGGGCCTCCCCCCAGTAATTAGGCAGGTAGACAGGGCCTCCCCCATTAATTAGATAGATAAAGCCTACCCCAGTAGACTGTAAGCCCTTGCGGGCAGGACCCTCTCTCTCTCTGTATCAGCTGTTAATTATTTATCGTTACCTTTGTACTTGTTTGACCTATGTTAAGTATGTAACACACCTGGAACTAAGGGCGCTCTAAAATAAATAATAATAATAGGTGAAAAACTGGAAAATCGCTTGTAAGAAGGATCTGGGTGTACTTGTAGATCATAGATTACAGAGCAGCATGCAATGTCAATCAGCTGCCTCAAAGGCCAGCAGAATACTGGCGTGTATTAAAAGAGGCATGGACTTGCGGAACAAGAATGTAATATTATCAGCATATAAAGCACTGGTGCGGCTGCATCTAGACTATGCTGTTCAGTTCTTGGCTCCAGCTCATAGAAAGGATAAAATGGAGCTGGAGAAGTGCAAATACGAGCAACCAAACTAATAAAGGAAATGGGGCATCTTGGTTATAAAGAGAGGTAAAAGAATTAAACCTATTTAGTCTTGAGAAAAAACAGCTGATTTCTCGGTTTTGAAAACAGTCATGCAAAACTGGAATGAAAAAATTTATACACCCGGGACATTAATGGAAAAATCGTGCAGCAGTCACCACATGCATGGAATTTTCGCCCGTCGGTTTTTACAAGACCGCCGGCGGTCCAAAAACATAGAACATGTTCATTCTTCCGTCCGGTTTTCGGACAGAATATGAACATGTCTATGTGAAGGGTGGAGGGCTTTTGTCCCCCGGCGGCCGTGTGCACGGCCCGAAAACAGGGACAAATATAAAACCGACCTTGGTATTGTCCCTGTGCCCCCTGTAGAACGGACCATAAGGCGTTTATTTTCCTAGTTATTAAAAGAAGCTCCAAAAATCTCAGAAAATCTCTTTAATGTACAAAAATCCTTAAGCTAGGATGGAAGTAAATCGAGTAGATTCCTTTTATATTAACCTAGGGCAACTGATAGAAATGTTCACTATTAAAAAAAAATATCACTGTACATTGAAGAATGCTTTGGTAGTACTGTGGGTATTTTATAATGATCTGTAGCATATTAATGAATCAAAACTAAAATCATTGTCGGCCATTTATTACTATAGAAATATTCCATTGTAAATGATTTTCTGCTAGAGAGGTCACAGTTCATCTAATTCTGTCTTTCACCCCTTTATAGGTGCACGTGACAAAAACGAGAAGAATTCAGTTAAGGAGTCTAAAGTGAAGCATAAATTATCTCACATGGAGGCGCCACAGTCAGAACATGATTTCTTGGGTTGCATGTCCAAGTAGGTGAAAAAAACTTTTTGTTGTTCAAAAAAATTCTTCTGCACCCAATCCCTTGGAACGACATGAATGAATGGGGCTGCGCCAGTTTTCTAGCGTGCTTGGAGCCGAAAGAAAAACTTCATTGTTAAAGCCCCTTTCCTAGGACCAAAATTGGCGCCCAATTGTCCAATTCTACTGGGGCTTGTTGTAAGAGATTTGTACCATTAGACACATCATATGTATGCGCTGGTCGCAGACAAAATGTGGCCTGTGAAACTTCCAGGATATACCAATCCATACCAATTTCATAGTGGCGAGGTGGAAACAAGTTTTGGCGCATTCACACTCTAAGCACCACTTTTTGAGGTGTATCACAATGGGACACATTTATAAAGTGCTGTGACACACCTTCATACATACTGACGAATGCTACACTAACCTACTAATAAGTACGACTGTCGCGATGGCGCCACTTTTCATACATGTCCCTCATGGTGTTAGTGTCCTCTTAAACTTTTTTCTGGCTCCTTCTCACTGACTTTTTCCTTTTTTTTTTTTTTTTTATAACAATGTTTTATTTGGAAGAGCACAGAAATTCACACATCTCAGATAACAGCAAACATGTACAGCTTACCTTTCACGTTTAGACACAATAAACCTCTAATATGTCTATATGACACTATTATTACAACGAAAGTATTATTAATATGCAATGTGTTGTTCTGTGACCTCCAATTACAATTTTTCATTCTTTTCTGTTAAACAAAAGTCCCCAAAAAGTGTATCATTAATATTTAATCTAAATCAAGAAAACTAACTTGTCGTTGCCACCCCTCAACCACTTGATCTCCCAATTTGTGATATCAACTTGCTCTAAAATTCTCACTCAACTGTTCCGTCAAAATAGTAAGAGAGAAACTTGAAGGGATGGTTATTATTTCATAATTCTCTGTTCATTACAAGTTGCTTCCAATAAATTTTTCCATTTTCTGAGGGAAGTCCCCCTCCTGTATCTGATTCCTTAATCCTTTCGGGAATCTAGCTTCTCAAGAAACACAACAGGCTGCCCTCAGGGCCAATTTGACCTCATTGAACTCCGGAGGAGCCTCCTTTAGCCAATGTCGCAATATAATTTGTTTGGTTGCTAATAAGGTCAGGTGTACACCTTTTTCTTTAATCAGTGACCTGACCTCCCTTTTAAAAAACCCATTTGATGATCCCCTATAAGCTTGGGTAGAATTTCTGCAAATCTATTCGCCATAACTTTAGAGAAGATTTTTACGTCCTGATTTATCAGGGAAATTGGTCTATATGAAGCTGGCAAAGCAGCATCTTTACCTGGCTTGTGTAGACCTTTATGTACGCAACGTCGTCCGAAGGGATCATTTCCTCTGGGGCAACAATCTCCTTGAAGACTCCTTTTAAAGTGGGTGTTATTCCTCCCTCAGGATTTTGTTAAAAATCGCTAGTAAACCCATTCATGGTCCCGGGCTTTTCCCTAGCAGGAAGTTTCTTGATTTTACCCCTGAAATTTCTCTTCTGAAATTTTCCTCGTTTCAGAAAGTCCCGGTTTTCAATTGAGTTACACGGTAAGTTGTTTCCCTTTAAGGAAATCCGTACCTTTGTCCAAATCATAGGGGCTTGAGGTATAATTTCTCATAGTATTCCCTCAGAACGAATTAACCTCCCTGGGGTCCCTGGTTGATTCCCCTACGTTATTTTTCATGCTCAGGATATTTGTGTGGGCTCTTCCTTACCCGTAAGATTGGCCAGCAATTTACCCAGCTTTATTTCCCTTGTTTATATCAAGGGATAATTGAGAGTGGTCACTAAACTTCTCTTCCTTCCTTTCCTTGTTGCAGCTCATAAGCTGCCTTTCGCCTGTACCCATCTCTCTTTGTTGTCCTGGGAGGCATTGCGAGGAATTGTGTATATGCTGTCTTAGGGCAGAGGTTGATTCCGCCACAGCGCTTTCACAATCTTTTTTTTCTTTGAGGCCATATAGGCCATGATACAACCTCTTAACACTGCCTTTGCTGCATCCCAGAACAAAAAAGCCTTGTCTGGCCTGATTCTATTATTGTCCTTTCTCGTTACTCCACCACCAACCTTAAGGATTGTCCCTGAACTGCTCGTCACCTACTAAGGAGGAGGAAACCTCACAATTGTCGGCCCCCGTTCGTTCATGTTGATTCTCGAATACTGATGCTGATGGGTGGGTGCATGGTCCGAAATAATCAGATCCCTATTTCCTACTCCCTGCTAATTGTATTGTGTGGTTCTTGAGTAAGACAAAAACTAATCACATGCGAGACCAAGAATGTCTTGCATGAGGGACAATGTGTGATTGCCTTTGTCTGCTGGGTTGCTTAACCTCCAAACATCCGCCAGCTGTGTGTTGCTGCTGAGTTCCCTCAGTAATCGGGATCCTTGCGTCCCCTGCTGCGGAAGATGGTTCCCCCCTTTTTTCTGTCCGCCAGGTTACACATTACACTATTGAAGTCCCCCCAAACAGGATGTTTATTGTAGTATCCTTGTGGATGAAGTTTGTTCCCAAACCTATAAAAAATAGATCTGTCTCTTTTTGTTGGGGCTGATATTGTAGAGGTCTGATCGTGCTGCACGGGGTATTCTAAAACCAATTGAGCCATCTCCATTCATCGTATGTGTTTGGCTAACCATTTTACACTGATAGACCTATGCACCAGAACCACAGACCCACGGCTTTTCCATTTTTTGCTGAAGGAACCCCACACTTCCCCTACCCATCAAACTTCTCATTCCTGTTGAAATCCGCCCTCCTCTAACAGTGGGTTTCCTGCAGAAGGGCAATTTTCCGGCCTTTAGTTTCTTTAGGTGCCTTAGCAACATATTTCTCTTCTGGGGGGAACGTTGCCTTTGATGTTCCAGCTCAAACGAGTTTTCAGAATTGAGGGCGCATCCCCCCTCATTATGGTTATAAAAGATCAAGGTGACATTTCCAGAGTGGAGCTGCGCACGACAATCATGTTTAACATATCCAAACATAACATTCTTAAGTGTAAAACTTTACAAAAACAAGAATCTCCCTCCATCTCCTCTCTACCTCTCCTGACGTTGACTTCTCTTTTCTTCGCATATAAAGGAAAAACTCCTTCCCCACGTCCCTCGTCTTTCCCAGGTCTACCTGGGCTAAAGGTGTCCCATCTCTACTGTCTCCTTCCCAAACTCCCCCTTTGCTCCGTTTCTTATGATTGACTCCATCTATCTAAATACTATAACACATATGATTACCTTCTTATAACATGAAAATAAACAACATCCCCCTCGCCCTTCGAGGGCGAATCATTAACCCCTCATGATAAACCCGTCCCAACACCATCTTGACAAAGAGCACTTCTCTTCCAGGAGAGCGGGGAATAACTGATAAGATCTGGTCTCACGTGCATCCTTGAGTGAATGGTGAACCTGCCAAGTCCGAGACTCTCTGATGTAGCTCACATCAATTCCTATGGCTAGCAGTTCAAGGTCCGTGTTAGTGGGTCATTAACTTCCAAGTCCCTCTTTTTGTAGTGTTTTTGGCATGAAACATGGTAGCTAGCTTTCTCTGACTTCCCTCCGGGGTGTTGCAAGTGACCGGCTTGGCATTTCTGAAAGATTTTTAATAAATTGCTGGATATTGAAGCACAAATTTTACTCTGTTTCGCACTAACGCTGAACAAATGTCGGAAAGGAACGCCTTTTTTAGGACACCTCCACCGAGTAATCAGCAAATATCAAAAGCTTTTTCCCCTCATGTTGCTCCTGGCTGCATTTTTCCTGTATGCTTGCATCAGGCGTGCTTTTCAGAAAGTCAGATACTGTACAATTCAACTGGTCTCCGGTTATATCCGGACCCTTGTCTTTGGTTTCAATTCTAGTTGAGGGCCAATCCTGTGTTTGCCCTTTCTTACTTTTCAACAGGTTTGTCCATGCCCAGCAGCTTGGGAATTAACCTCTGCGCACAGGTGATGCGCGCCGACGGTTTAATGCTTTCAGGGACTCCTATTATCCTTAAGTTGTTTCACACTGAAGCGATTCTCTAAGTCCTCCAATTTGGATTTCTAGTGTGCATGTTTATTCAAAGCTTATGATAGTGCTTCTGGAAACCAAGATGTCATCCTCAACACAGCTCAGTTTGCTCATATTCAAGAAGCTGTGCAGCTTGTGAGGACACCTCTGCTTGCGGCAGATAGTGTTGTGGAAACTGAGTCTGTAACTGACTGGTGAATGTAGCCTTTAGTGCTGCTGTGATTGTGGGGCTAATCAATGTGGCCTACCCTGGTGGCCGCTCATTGCAGTTGAGGGCCAGCCCTGGGTGTTACCTCCCCTCCAGGAGCGTCTGTATCATTCCTCCTGCGTCCTGGGATGTTTGCTGCAGAACCCTGCCGCTCCGTGTCACGCGCAGGGGCTCGGGAGCCATCCTTGGACGGCACCTGCTTCTCCCTGGACTTGCGGGGAGGCAATCTCTCATACTGCTCCCCGCGATTTAGATGCGAGTTCCGCTATGAGCACCGGAGCGGTGCTGAGGATGTCGGCGTCACTTTGGCCAGTTTCGGCTGATAATATCGGCGGCGGGGAGATTGGTGGCACCAGGAGTTAGGTCCGGAGCTCCCTCTCTTACCGCCTCCTCATATGCGCGCCGGAACCGGAAGTTCGACTTTTTCCTTTTCTGCTCCATGTATCACTATTCTAAATATTCTCTCTCCTCTTGTCTCTCTCTTGCTGTCTCTGTCTCTCTCAAACACAGATGTAATATTATCTATACACATACAGTGGGGAAAAAAGTATTTAGTCAGCCACCAATTGTGCAAGTTCTCCCCACTCTAAAAATATGCGAAGAGGCCTGATGTAATTGACATCATAGGCGACATCAACTATGATGAGACAAAATGAGAAACAAATCCTGAAAATCACACTGTTGATTTGGAAAGAATTTATTGCAAATTATGAGTGGAAATAAGTATTTGCGTCAATAACCAAAAGTTCACCTCAATACTTTGTTATATATCCTTTGTTGGCAATGACAGAGGTCAAACGTTTTCTATAAGGGTATGTTCACACGCCGTAATTGCGGGACGTACAGTACGCCCCGCAATTACGTCGGGTGTTCGGGAGTCGTGCTGATCGGCGCGTACTCCCGCGGTGCAGGGGGGGGGCGTAAACCCGCCGGCCCTATAGATATGCATTAAATGTCACTTATCTCCCCGCGCGTACAATACTGTACGAACAATCTTGTACGAGCGGGGAGAGGAGGCGTAATCCATAGTTCTCTGAGAACTATGGATTATTGTAATTATGGGGCAAAATACGCGGCTAAATGTGCCCCAAAATAAGCCGTGTGAACATACCCTAAGTCTTCACAAGGTTGGCACACACTGTTGCTGGTATGTTGGCCCATTCCTCCATGCAGAGGTCCTCTAGAACAGTGCTGTTTTGGGGCTGTCGCTGGGCAACATGGACTTTCAACTCCCTCCAAAGGTTTCTATGGGGTTGAGAGCTGGAAACTGGCTAGGCCACTCCAGGACCTTGAAATGCTTCTTACGAAGCCACTACTTCGTTGCCTTGGCGGTGTGCTTGGCATCATGGTTATGCTGAAAGACCCAGCCACATTTCATCTTCAATGCCCTTGCTGATTGTAGGAGGGTTGCACGCACGGCCAGGGGCCATGTAGCGGGAGATTTTCTTTCATGTACACAGATCAGTCGTCCTGGTCCCTTTGCAGAGAAACAGCTCCAAAGCATGTGGTTACCCCCCCCCCCCCCCATCCTTCACAGTTGGTCTGGTGTTCTTTGGATGAAACTCAGCATTCAAGTTGTGTTTCTACCAAACAGTCCTACTTTGTTTTCATCTGACCATATGACATTTTCCCAGTACTCTTCTGGATCATCCAAATGCTCTCTAGCAAACTTCAGACGGGCCCGAACATGTACTGGCTTAAGCAGGATCTGAGTCCCTGGCGGTGTAGTGTGTTACTGATGGTAGCCTTTGTTACGTTGGTCCCAGCTCTCTGCAGGTCATTCACTAGGTCCCCTGTGTGGTTCTGGGATTTTTACTCACTGTTCTTGTGATAATTTTGACCCCACGGGGTAAGATCTTGCGTGGAGCCCCAGATGGAGGGAGACTGTCAGTGGTTTTATATGTCTTCCATTTTCTAATTATTGCTCCCACAGTTGATTTCTTCACACCAAGCTGATTCAGTCTTCCCAGCCTGGTGAAGGCTACAATTTTGTTTCTGGTGTCCTTCAACAGCTCTTTGGTCTTCACCATAGTGGAGTTTGGAGTGTGACTGTTTCAGGTTGTGGACAGGTGTCTTTTAGACTGTTAACAAGTTCAAACAGGTGCCTTTTACTACAAGTAATGAGTGGGGGGACAGAGAAGTCTTTTAAAAGAAGAAAGCCCTGCTTGTTTGTAGGTGACCAAATACTTATTTTCCACCATAATTTGCAAATAAATTCTTTCCAAATCAGACAATGTGATTTTCGGGATTTGTTTTCTCATTTTGTCTCTCATAGTTGCGGTCGACCTATGATGTCAATTACAGGCCTTTTTTCCCCATTGTATATTTTCAACAGTGGTACACATTTGGAACCTTTACCCCTTAACGAGTGCCAAGACACCTTTGAACACCCTCTTTCATAGCACTGTGTTTTTGTGACGCTGTAGCCAAAGTTCTCTCTGTATCACCTCATTGGCACCCCATGATCCTCAGACCCCCAAATAGTCCCATTAAAATTCCATATCACCCAACAAAAAACAAGCCCTAATACAGCTGTGTTGCTAAAAATATAAAAAATATAAGAGTCTAGGACAACGGAAATAGGAAAAAAAGGGTCTTGGTCATTTAAGTCCCAAAAGCTAGCCACTAAGGAGCTAATAGTTGAAACTATTTGGATATATGGAGGAAAAAAATCACGGAGCGTTTTTTGGTGCATTTTTCGATGCGTCTTTGGATGTGTTTTTTGTGCAGAAATGTACAGCATTAATTGCTTTGCCTTGCTGCACAAAAAAATGGATCAAAATAAAGTCGCGTTTTTGAGTGCATTTCTTGTGCAGAAAGGCAGAACAATTAATGCTGTACATTTCTGCACAAAAAACGCATCGAAAAATGCACCAAAAAACCCTCCGTGTGAAAGAAACATCAAAGGATACTTATGATAAAGTAAAATATGCTTACTTTTTTCCAAAAACAGTGTTGCTCTTTTCCTTTGGCTAATGGACCAGAAGACTAAACTCTGTCCAGTGTTATTTTCGATAAAGCGCACGCATGTTTTTCTGATGTTATACAACCCATTTAGAGGAATTGTCCACTAATACAAAATTACATGATATTGTCCAGGGTGAGCAAAAAAGAAAAAAAAATTATACCTACCTGTCCCGCGATGCTTAGGTCAGGAGGGTAGCTGGTGATCTGTTCCTCTTGACTTCTGGGTTCTCATCCCAATATGCTGGAGATGCTTGCACTGGGCCTCTACTCTATACAAGGATGAAATTTAAGAGAAGCTCATCCCTTACTAGCTCTGGACCAACAGTAGTGGTGCTTGAGAAAGGAGGTCAATCCCGTGGAATGGTACTCCATACTTCATGACGATAAGTCGGGATAGATGGCTGCAGGGCTGGGACAAGATATTCTGGTGCCCTAGGCAAACAAGACATAAAGTGCCCCCCAAATGGAAAATTCAGCCCACTCCATGCCTCCTTGCGCCAACTTTTCTGCCTGGGATGAAGTGGAGCCCTAGTCGGTCACCTACCTTCGCCTGCCCATCGTCCCGGCCGTGGATGACTGTACTACTTTAGGAGCATGAGAATAACTATCAAATGGACTTTCTAACATTTTTTGCTTTAGAGGAGATAGTGTGACCCATATGTTTGATTACAATAATAATTAAAATGACTATAAATAACGTCTGTTAATACATAATGCGAAAAAAATTATGTTTAACATTTAATTAAAATCTATTTGCCACACTTTTTTATATGTATTCTTATGCAACAGTGGTGGGCAACAGGTAGGTGAGTATCAGATTTTTTTCTTTTTTTTTGCCCACCCTGGCCTCAACGTCATCTAATTTTTTTTAGTGGACAACCCCTTTAACACTTAAAGCAGCCAAACACAAGATAAATGCTGACCAAAACCCCAGATTTCAGCAAGAGCAAACAACTATTTGAAGTATACCAGTGGTCAGATCCCCACTAATCAGACAATTGTTACCTGTCCTGTGGATAGATGATACTGTTGCTCATGGTTCAGCTCTTTTAAGGTAGATAAGTTACAGGACAACTATACATTTTTGGTCAAGTAAACTAGGCTCCATTACCATAATAAATAAGTGTGTTGATACCTGCTCATTTTTCTAGTTTTTAAAGTTGGTCTTGTTAGTCTAGACAAAACTTTCTTCTGTGATTTCTCTGCAGGCGCTCAGGATTACCACGTTGGATTCTAGCGGCTTGCTTGTTCCTCTCCATCATGGTGATGCTCTGGCTAAGCTGTGCGAGCTTGGTGACTGCTCCTGATCAACACATAAAAGCTCAGGTAGCGTGCAGCATATGTTTACCTTTAAAGTATCAAAAGCAAAAAAAAAACAACAAAAACTCAGACTGCAGATAAACTGGGAAACCATATGGTTTGGCTGAATATACTAGTGCTCTGAATGAGGAGAGGGGAGAATGTGGATGCCAGATCCATCTGGTGGTGGCATTTGTCCCCGAGAACAACCCTTATCTCCCTCAACATCTGCCAGAGGGCTAGCTAGAGTCAGGAGGCCCCCGTACATATTAGAGAATTGTCATGTTAGTGATGTCACTTCCTGTTGTATCTTATCAGCAGGATGGTGCTTCTGAGTCTAGCTCTTAGAGTCACTGACTTGGGAGAAACGTTGTACCATCCTATCAGGTCTACAGAGCACATTTATGTACAATTACATCACAGATAACAGTCACTCAGCAGCTAACAGTGTGTCTTGGTAGCATGCACGTTTTTCACTTTCATTAAAGGGAATCTGTCACATAGGTTATGCCCCCCTTGCTGAGGACAGCACAAGCTAGTGTCAGACCTGCTGTTTCCAGCGCTGTGTCCCTTATTCTGTAAGATGCTGGAGTTTTAGAGCATTTACCCCTCAAATCTTATTCATGAGTAGGTGTTAGCTCCACCCACTAAAGGCTAGCTCCGCCCACTGACAGTTATTCACATGTTTCTAACTATTCAATGTAATAGGTTTATCAGTTGAGGTGGGCGTGGCTAGCCTCAGGTGGGCAGGGTTTGAAAAAAACTGACTCTTTGAATGACTTTTTCTGGCTGAAAACTGAAGATTTGAGCATTAAATGCTCTAAAACTCCAGCATCTTACAGAATAAGGGACACAGCGCTGGAAACAGCAGGACTGACACTGGCTTGTGCTGTCATCAGCAAGGGGGCCATAATCTATGTGACAGGTTCTCTTTAGGCTATGTTCACACGGCTTATTTGGGCACATATTTCAGTCCGTAATTCGTGCCGTACTGCGCGAATTACGTCTGAAATACGTCCCTGACATTACAGTAATCCACAATTCTCATAAAGAACTATGGATTACGTCTTCTCTCCCCGCTCAGCGAATACGCCGCGGGGGGGGAAATTAAGTGACGTGTCAATTACTTAAGCACCGCTAGTAATGATAGTCTATGGGCTGGCGAGCTGCCGGCCACCCGCTCCCGCCCCCATACACACGGCGTAATTGCGGGGCATAATTACGCCCCGCAATTACGCCGTGTGAACATGGCCTTAAAAGCTCCCTCTCATGACTGCTTGATCAGCAATCAGAAATGTCCGTCCAGCAGGCAAGGCTCGGAATAGGAGCTAGCAGAGATGTCAGTCACTGCTGTGAGGAAGTGTGAGCCTAAAAACTGAAACCAGCTAGATGGGCTTTACTGTCCTGTTCCCTGGGCCGTGCAGTGCTTGTTCATAGATGATAACTTTTCAATGGTTGCTTGAGCAAAATGTTGGAACTCTATATTGAGGGAGTTGTATACCTGATGGTTAAAACTAGTGTTGAGCGATTATTATCGACAAAGTTGAAATCGGCACAGTTTTTATGTTGATTGAAATTTTTAGATCATGCGATAATTTAGGTTAAAATCTGTGCATCATCTATTAAGATCGCGCCATTTTCGGCGCTTCCTGTCATTTTGGCGGCCAGCAAATCAGCTTACAGAATAGAGCAGGGTGAGATGTGTGTGCAACGACATGACTAGGATGTGTATGGTTTCGATTGGCTGGAAAAATCACATGACCTCGTTTTACATAGAACAGCCCTTCCTGTTCAGCCTCAGTGTCTCATAGCAGTAGGAAGTGCGCTCTGCCTGTGTCCAACCAGCTCAGCGAAATTATTCTATTTCTTCACAGAGAAAGCTCTACTATTAGCTGTGATCCTTACAATTTAGTTAGATTAGAGACTGGAAGATTTTATGTAGTTAGGTAGAGAATTTTAAAGGAGCATCTACCGCTGTAAAGTCACGGGGGAAGCGGAGGAGAGGGGGGGCCCGCGGGCGAACACAGACAAGCTCTATAAAGAATACTGGATAAAGTTCACCAAGACTTAGTGTAGACATTGCACTGCAATAGCTTTATTATTAACAGTTTTCTATTGAAATAATTTCCTGGATATGGGCAGCCTGAACTTTATTAGGATACACATCTTTTCTAGTAACTGCAGGTCTCTTTGTTAGGTGCAAAACTCCACTTTAATTATCAGTATACATTTCAGATAGGTGTTCATTTTCAATTTTTGCCCTTTTCCACCTTTGTTGATATATCCACTTGCATTTAAATTAGAATCCAGCAATTTTGTAGTCAGCACAGGTCGATGGGTGCCAAAAATACCTTGTATATCCGAATAAATTTCAGATAGTGTTTTTTGACTTTGGCGTACTACAGCTTTGTTCATTGAGGCACCTTGCACTTAAATTTTGAATACTGCAATTTTTGTAGTCACCACAGGTGAATTGATAGGTGCCAAAATCCCTTTTTTATTACGAATACATTACAGATACGTTTTTTTACTTTGGCGCAGACAGCTTTGTTGATAGATCTACTTTGCAGTTAAATTTGAATACAGCAATTTTTAGTCCCACAGGTGAATTGAAGGTGCCAAAAAATACCTTTTATTATCCGAATAATTTCAGATACGTGTTTTTTCACTTTGCGAAACCCCAGCTTTGTTAATTGATCCCCTTGCAGTTAAATTTGAATACAGCAATTTTGTAGTCACCACAGGTGAATTTGAAGGTGCCAAAAATTACCTTTATATCCGAATAATTCAGAACGTGTTTTTTCACTTTGGCGCACCAGCTTTGTTATTGACACTTGCATTAAATTTGAATACAGCAATTTTGTAGTCCCAAGGTGAATTGATAGGTGCCAAAAAATACCTTTTATTATCCGAATACATTACAGATACGTGTTTTTTACTTTGGGCACTCAGCTTTGTTCATTGAGGCACCTTCCCAAAAAACTTTTTTTAATAATAAGGTGAATCCCAGAATGTTTGTTTTTAGTTTCCACCACAGGTGAATTTGATTAAAAGGTTTGGCCACAAATTTATAAAAATCTTTATTATCCGAATACATTTAGACGTGTTTTTTCATTTTGGGCGCACTACAGCTTTGTTCATTGAGGCCCCTTTGCACTTAAATGTGAATACAGCAATTTTTTAGTCACCACAGGTGAATTAAAAGGTGCCAAAAAATACCTTGTATTTGGGAATACTTTAAACAGATACGTGTTTTTGACTTTGGCGCACTACAGCTTTGTTCATTGAGGCACCTTGCACTTAATTAATACAGCAATTTTAGTCACCACAGGTGAATTAAAAGGTCCCAAAATACCTTGTATTATCCAAATACATTTCAGATACATGTTTTTTCACTTTGGCGCAGGCCAGCTTTGTTGATAGATCTACTTTGCAGTTAAAAGTGAATCCAGCAATTTTGTTTTGATTTGAGGATTTGAGAATAGCTGTGATTTGCCGTCTTTTAATAAGAGATTTCCCCAAAAAACTCTTCCTACCTTCTCAAATTTTTATATTTCTGAACATGGAGCAAAATTTCAGGTGGTAAGCGAGCAAAGAGGGGGGTAGGACATGGAGGTAGAGGTACGAGAGAAGGTGCTCCTTCCAGTGCTGGGGGACAACAGCATGCCAGCGGATCGTCGATTGCAGGACCGTCAGCCTGTCATCGCTGGGTAGGCCCTGTGAATTCAGTAACGAACAGCGTCGCCAATCTGTCCTTCGTGGTTAATGCAACTGCATCCAGCCAGTCTTACCCTCGCTCCCAGTAAACGGCCACAAATGTCGTCATCAGCATCACCAGCATCCGTCCAAACATAAAGCAGCCCAAATGTCAACTCGTGTACCCACCTCTGGATAATCCATTTTCTGAAGCCCTCTTTGATGCCCAAAATGCGGTTGGGTCAGAAGGCATTTTAAAAGATCAAGAGGCCAAAGAGGATGATTTTCTCTGCTCTGACGCCCAGTTACTGATGCCATCAGAGGAGGAGAAGGAAGCCGTCAATCGGCAAAAATCCCGGGGGGGTCGGCAACGCCTTGCAGTGCCTCTTGCTTGTACCCCGCGCTCCTGGATGCAGAATGTCAGGAGAGGAAGTCACCTGTGTTGATGATGATGATGACGACATTGCGGATCCAACGTGGTCTTTTCAGCAGAATTTGCTTGCGAGCGCTTCATCATGGAGAGGAGGAAGACGATGGGGTAGTGTCAGTTAGGGTCTGCCTCAAAAAGGGAGAGGGCGGTCGCAGAAGTCCGCTGATATGATTCCGCCAGCCACGGTCAGTGCAAAACCCCGCTCCTCGCTTATCGCCGTCAAAAAGGTCCAGGACCTATCAAGCCTGGACCTTTTTGAGCAAGCCTCTGATTCACCCAGCGATGTCATATGCCGCTTTTGCGATAAACGCATAAGTAGAGGCAAGAACCTTTAGGTGGTTAACCACCACCAACATGTCTAGTGTCATGCAGGGATTGCTTGAGTTGAAATGGAGGCAACACTTGGCCCAAAAAAAAGGGCCCAGCCCGACGCCGGCCCTCCAACCACTGTCACACCCTCTGTCTCCGCCTCCTCCTCCTCCGCCACCACCAAGCGTTCTCCAGCTCCCCATGTTCTCTCAGAGTATGATCAGGGATCAGCCTCCGCTTCACCCTTTCCACTGTCGCCCGAGTACACCAGCCCCACCAGAGACCATTCCTACCCCTTCTCCCCCGCCAGTTTGACGACCTGCACGCCGTACAGCGGCCAGTTAGCAGCCAGCCTTCTGTCTTCCAGGTTTTGGGAGCAGAAGAAACACTTTAACCCAAACCATCCCAAACCCAAAAACCCTGAATGTCGGCATTGCCGGCTTTTGGCCTTGGAAATTTTGCCTTTCCGTCTGGTGGAACACAGATGGGTTCCGCCACGTCATGGCCCTTGCCTCCCCCCAATACAGATGCCGAGCAGGCATTTCTTTGCCAAAAAAAGCCGTCCCTGCCCGGGCCCAGCCACGTGTCATCTAAAATTTCAAGCTCGTTTTCTGTATCTGTGGCAGGAAAAGTCCATCTAAACCACCGAAAAACATGGACTAGTAAGCACGGCCAAGGCTGCTATATCCCCTGTGACAGCTCACTGGGTGAGCGGGGTGGATGTCTCTGGGGGTGACGGTGGCTCTCAGGCTCGGCGCCACCTCTTCAAAACCGCAGGGATGGTGCAGGGTTTTTTCCCCCCAAAGGGTTCCTCTGGTGGCATCACGTGCCCAAAGAAGCCAGGCCGTGTTGAAATTAATCTGTCTTGGAGACCGTCCACACACAGGTCAGAAGCTGTGGACGGCTCTCCGCAATGAGACCGAGCGCTGGCTGAGTGACAAGAACCTTGTGCCAGGCAAGGTGGTGTGCGATAACGGGCGAAATTGCTGGCCCCCCTTAAGATCGGTAGGCTGGAGCACATCCCTTCCCTGGCACATGTCATAAACCTTGTTTCCAGAAATTTCTAAAGAGTACCCGGGTCTGGACTGCCTGGTGAGGAAGGCTCGAAGTCTAAGTTCGCACTCCGCCGTTCGCACCTGCTTCGTCTGCCTGGGTGCGTTGCGGGTCAGCTCGGCTCCCGTCAACCCTTCATTTTTGACGTGGCAACACGCTGGAATTCCACCCTCCACAGCTCCAGCGATTGTGGCAGAAACGCAATGCCATTACGCAGTACGAAGTGGCACATGGCCTGACAAGCAGCGGTGCGGCCTCAGGGTGTGAGCCCGAGAGTTGGGGGCAGATGAAAGAGTCTGCACCATCATTGCCAGTTTTGAAGAAGGCCACCAAAATGGTCAGTGGGCGATGCCCTTGTTTAGCATGACCATTTGTGGTGATCTTAGTTTGGAACGATCGTTGGACACTTTTGAATCAGGTTCCCGCCAGCGAGGAGGAGGGACGGACACGATGGGACACGGAGCTTTCTCTCCGTCGAATCCACAAGGCCCGACAGGTTCTCAATTTTATCGGGCTTAAGTAGGCAGTGGGTGGGGGTACAGGGCGAGTGCAAGGCAGCGCATCAGCGCTCAGGTGCATCCTCTTAGGCAAGCAGGCTGTGTGAAGCGTGTGCCGGAGGAGCGGAGGAGGAGGAGGGGAGGTATTTCCTAGCCGCGTCCTGCTGGAAAGAGGTTGGCGGAATTGAGGCAGAGGAGGAAGATGAGGAAGACAGTTTGCTAGTGCCCTCGACCAGAGGGTTGGAAATCAAGATCATCTTCACATGAGTGCTTGGATGCCCATTTCCTCCAACATGATCCTCGCATTAGGCCATCAAATGAACAACAGTACTGGGTGGCCACCTCCTGGATCCCCGGTACAATCAAAAACTCAGCTTCCTTCCACCCCCCCCAATGAGATAAATGCGGAATGGAGACCTTCTGATTGATCAATGGAGACATCTGTTTTCGTCTGCTTCACGTTCCCAAATGCCGGTGGACAACTCAGCGACCCCTGACAGCGTTTAAATGCCACGTAGCCGTAGCGGCACGCAGCCCGCAGGCAAGGTGGCAGAAACTAATGGGTGACCTCTGGAACTAATTTACCCCCTCCCCCAAGCAGCAATGCAGGACTCATACAACACACGACCAGCTTAAAATCATGTGCCGACTATCTGCGTCTCAACACCGATTTTTGTATGTGTTCCGGACCCCCAAAAGACTTCGGGTATTTAATGGACGATGGCCCGAGCTGGTCGCCACGCCATAGAGGTGTTGTCCTGCCCAGCAGCCAGCGTCATATCTGAGCGGACTTCAGCACAGCTGGAGAGTCATTTCAGACAACCCATCCGCTTTTCCCCAGATAAGTGATCGTTTGACTTTCATCAAGATGAATCAGGGATGGATCTCTGATGATGTTGTGCCCAATTGCGAGGTCACCGTTAGTGCGGTTCTACTTCAATTCCTCTTCAACAGAAATGGTCCCCTTGAAAACTTTTTTTTAAATGATAAATTCTTACTGCATTTTTATTCTCTTTCCACAGTTCATTTTGCTGGTTTTCTGTGAGGAGACTGTAAAGACAGCAAGGTTTCTGAAAAACCCGTATTCCATTTATCTTTATCTCAGAAATTTTCGCATTGTCAATGTTTTGGGGGTCATGTGCTGTGGATACAGCTTAATTATGGTCCTTGGACAGAAATGTGGCTTCTAAGTGGGATTTCTCCCATCCAATTTTTATGTAGCTGAGAAGTCATATTTTATTTTTTGGGGTCATGTTGCTGTGAGATCAGCAATATCATGGTCCTTTGGAACAGAAATGTGGCTTCCAAGTGGCATTCTCCCTCACAATTTTTAACAGTGGTGAGAAGTCATTTTAATTTTTGGTCTGCTGCTTTAAATGCAGCAATACTACAGGTCCTATTTAAAAAATGTTGTTTTAACAGACATTTGTTCTTCACAATGTCCAAATGGCTCAGGTCATGCTTGAATTTTGGGGGCATTTGCTTTGAAATGCAGCTTTACTACAGGTCTATTATAAAAAAATGTTGTTCTAACAGACTTTGTTCTTCACAAATTGGTCCAAAGTGGCTCAAGGGTCAGCTTTGAATTTTTGGGGCATTTTGCTGTGACATGCAGCTATTACTACCGGTCCTATATTAAAAAATGTTTTACGACATTGTTCTACAAAGTAGAAAAAAGTCAGCTCCCGTGATCCCGTTATGCGCGGGACCCTCCGGGCTAGGAGATGCACTTTTAGCAAGCATTTAACGTATGGGCTTTATCAAAGGCAGTAAAAATCCAATTTATTGAGTATATGAAATAAACGGCAAACATGCCGGGAGATGAGAAACTTACGCGTTTCAGCTAACGCGTAGCTCATTCATCTCCGCTGTGATATTGCCGTTTTTTTTCTTAAATCATAAAATTGGATTTTTCTGGCCCTTTGGGTCTGGACCTACGTTTATGCTTGCAGAAAATTTGGTCTCCATTGCAAGAGTGGCCAAGGGGGTGATGGTGCGTCAGAAACAGGAAAAGGTAGGCCCCTGTAATAACCCTTTCCCAATGACTTTTTTTGCAAACTTTAACAGGTTTCTTGGCCCCTTTGGAAACCCATTTAACAATTAAAAAAGGAAACAAAGACATGGTGGGGTTCCATCCTATTTAAAAATGTGTTTTGAATTAAATACTAAAACTTGCATGTACAAAATAGCTGGTAAAAAAATTCCTCTGAATTGTACAAGGGAGGTACAGGAGCTTGACCCGATGTAGGTTATTCGGACATGGAATATGGAGCACGGACAGAGAACAAGAAAAGAGCAATTCCTCCAGCACGTTGAGTAAAATGAGAAAAGAATGCCAAGAAAAGGGCACCTGGTGGAACAGAGCGTTACCACCAGTATTTCCAAGTGAAGCTCAATTGGTCCCACTCATTGGAGGGGCAGCGTCCCAGGACGGGACTTTTATGTCCAGTGAAACCCAAATGGTGGTGAAAGACTCCTTTTCCGGCACTTTTTAATCTGGGGTCATGCAGTTTGGGCAGCGCCCGGAATGCTAGTCCTGTCCAGTTTTACAAATGGGGTAAACCCCCCTTTTCGCCTTTAAATTTTTTTCAGGTTGGGCTCACTGTCCCAGGTTAGCAATCAGTGAAAAAAATGGTGTTGAAAGACTCCTTTTTCCGGCACTTTTTAATCTGGGGTCATGCAGGTTTGGGGCTCATGCTGGGCCCAGGACAGGATGTCCTGTCCAGGAACTAAATGGTGGTTGAAGACCCTTTTCCGGCACTTTTTAATGTGGGGGTCATGCAGGTTGGGGGGTCTCTTGGCCCAGGACAGGTATAGTCAATGTCCGTGAAACTAAAATGGGGTGAAGACTCCTTTTTCGGGGACTTTTATCTGGGTTCATGCAGGTTTGGGGCTCTGCTGTGGCCAGGACCGGATAGTCTATGTCCAGTGAACTAAATGGGGTAAAGGGGCCTCCTTTTTCGGCCTTTTTAAATGTGGGGTCATGCAGGTTTGGGGCTCATCTGCGTTCCAGGACGGAATTCAAGTCGTTCAAGTAAAAGATGGTTCAAATCTACTGTTCTGGCCCTTTTTAATTTGTGGGTCTGCAGGTTTTGGTCAGGGTGTGGACAAGACAGGGATAGTGATGTTCTGTGATTTTTTTCTGTTTGGGTTTATAACCTAAGTGTTTTGCCTAGATGTAGCACGTTCCATTTGATGTTGTGGATTTAATTCCAGCTTCCCCCAGCCTGTTTGGGTTAAGAATGAAGGTGTTGTTCTCTCATAGACTTTAATGGTCATCGATCTAATCTACCTCGACTTTTCAACTATCTTGTCGATGATGGTCGACTATCGACCATCGACCGATGTCGATGGCCAACGTAATCGCTCAACACTAGTTAAAACTGTTTCAAGACCCATTTTCTCTCCCAACTGGCTAAACCCACATTTACAGTATATGCAAACCAATGGGTAATACAATGGCTAAAGTATACATAGTAATAGATAGCAACAAAAAGAATGTTTAATATTTGACTCGGGTATATCTAAACCTGCAAAACTCCTAGCATGTTGGCTTCTTTGGGGCAAATGTAAAGGCTTCAAACACTGAGGACAATATTTTGTCTTATATTCCCCAGGTGTAGAAGTCTAAGGTTTCATTACTTCTCATCATTATCCACATTTGTTATGGATTTAAAGGGGTTGTCTCACTACAAGGATTGCTTTTAATGTTAAAGACCTTGCAAAAACAAGTCACCTTGCAATATAGGTCCATTATCAGTGTCCTACCTATTCCTAGATTTCCCCTCTTGTATGGGCTGCATCAGCTCCTCAGGTCGCTATAGCTACAGACCTGTTTGATCTATCCTGATAGGCTGCTAGCACTGGTTGCTATAGCTACAGACCTGGCTTCTACTGCAGCCTAGTGGAAGCCAGTAAACACATCCCTAAATTCAAAATTAAGCTAAGAAAACAGGACTGAGGTAAGATGAATCAATGTAGTGAGACAACCCCTTTAAGACCTACAGAGCTAACAGTTCTTCTAGGTTTTTATGAAGTTTGGCATCAATATATGGGTTTATCTTGTATATAATTTATATATCTTTGTTTATAAAGCTTTGAAAACTGATAAACCACAAGTAAAAATATAGTTTAAGCCCCCGTTGATGTCAGGGACACAGTGGTGTTGTCTATGCAGCATCTATCTAGGAAATTGGATAGTGGAACCTCCAGGTCCATGAGGTAGCCTACAATGGACTTCAAATATAACCCTTGGAAAATGAAGCTATTTATATTTGCTCCTTAACTATATATTATGACGTTAACCTATTTTATTTTTGCTTCCTGATAGCCACTGAGCATAAATGGAGACAAGGAATATCTGGAAGATATGGAAAAGCCAGACCCCTTCCCACTGCCTCCTGTTGTGGCTGTTACCATTTGCCCTACTGAAGAGAGTGAGGAAGCTGGACCACTGCCCGTGAAAGTGGACCTAGATAAAACCATAATCTAAAATGTTTTTTTTTTTTATATACCTTTAGTGCTTGAGGGGATTGTATACCACCATTCATTAAAGGGGATAGTTGTCTTGTTATACTGGTTTCATGAACTGTACTCTCTTGCTTCCTTTTGTTGCAAAGCATCTAGGATGATTGATCTACAGATATAGATCCCACCACAAAGGGTCCAAATCTTGTGGTGTCTACTGTGGAGAGTGAACGGTTGCGTTGTTGGTTTTGATAACAATGATATTCCTTTAGCAGCTTAAGAGGTTTTCATGAATCTAATTTGCCCACAATGTTCTGAAAACATTTTGTCTGTGTCTTCAGAAGTCCGAGGACAGATCACAGAGCCGCATCCTACTTAAGATCTTTCAAATGTTTGTTATAAGATACTAGAATATTATCAGTCATAAAGAAGATGTCAGTTACACCTAAGAAACGCTCAGGTTGACTCAAACACCATAATCTTTACAAGAGTTGGCAATCTTTATTAAACTGTATATTGGCCGATGTCTTGTATCTAGGAAGACACTAGTACTGCATGAATATAGTTATCATTGTTTATATGTAGATTTTTCTTCCTTTTTTCAAAGTGAAGGTAACGATATCGTGCAATGCAGTTTTCTCAATGGAGACATATGTCGTAAACAGGCTTCTTGCCATATAAACTATGCTTTCTCTTAATACAAGTAGGTTGCTAAATTCTTCACCTATGCTAAGGTTTCCTCTGTTCTTTGAGACGTGAGATGCTTTGCAGACTACTGATGTTTTATTACACTTAGCTGTTGCACTTAGTTTATTTCCCATCGGATGCCATAACGCTTTCCTAGATGATAGCAAAGAAATCAGGCGATACCTTTTTAGAGGCTAACTGAGTATATTTGAGGGTGAGCTTTCGAGAGTACCAGCTCTCTTCTTCTGACATGGTGTTATACAAGAAACTGAAAATTCACAGACTTTTTAGACACAAAAGACCTGGACCTTCAAAGAAACTTAGAATCTTTAAAAATAACAAAATTCAATATAACCAGAGAAGTCATTTACAACAGGTCAAGAAATAAACAATCTGCAAACTTGTGAGGCGGAACAGGAGGGATTAGTGATCTCAGTTAGCCTCTAAAAGGTATCGCCTGATTTCTTCACTTTTCTACTTCTTTCTATGGATAACATGGTACAACATTATACTACTAGATGATAGTAAGAATTGCAATGCGTCTCCTGTTTTTCCTATTTCCTTTGGATCTGGTTACTGGGGGAAGAAAGAAGGGGGTCCTGCTTTGGAGACCATTGGTAATAAGATGTTATCTCAGTACTGATCGGTAACTGATCATTTTCAAAATTGTCTTTGCACACACTGTTTTTGGGTTGTCGAAAAGTAGACAACCCAAATCAACTTCCCACCTTTATCCTGCCTCTTAAATGGGTTCTCCACTTTGTGATCAACTTCTTGTCAAATGACCCTTCGAACAAGTAGGGTTGTCCAAATGGAGAACCCATTTAAGGGGCTGGATACAGCCTCGTTTGAAAGGCTAAAATAATGTATATCAATATTACCATTTTTACCTATTCGAGTGGGAAGTTAAATTGGGTTGTTTACTTTTCGACAACCCAAAAACAGTGTGTGCAAAGACAACTGCTTTCAGGGGACACTTTGTGATCAACTTCTTATCAAATGACCCTTTGAACAAGTCGGGTTTTCCACGTTGCCCCTGAAATTAGTTGTCTTTACCCACACTGATTTTGGGTTGTCGAAAAGTAGACAACCTAATTTAACTTCTCACCCGAATAGGTGGAATTTTAGAATTGATATATTTTCTATCAATATCAATAAGGGTTGTCCTCAGTGTCCCCTGAAATCAGCTGTCTTTGCACACACTGTTTTTGGGTCAACCAAATTTAACTTCTCACCCGAATAGGTAAAATTTCAAAATTGATATTTATTCTTTAGCCTATCAAAGATGTATCCTGCCTCTTAAATGGGTTCTCCACTTTGGACAAACCTACTTGTTTGAAGGGTCATTTAAAAAGTTGATCACAAAGTGTTCCCTGAAATTAGCTGTCATTTGTACGGCATTAAGTGTTTAATTTCTCTGCAGCGCCACCATAGGAGAAGTTAGTTATTACACAATGTTTATTCAAATCAATAGGCTGCCTTTGTAATTCAGGACAGGACAGATCCTCCAGAGCTATTAGTGCGCTTTGTCATCACTTTCCACTCTGCTCAGCAGGTGGAAATGCTGAACAAATGACCACTTCCTATGGACTCAGAATTTTATAGCATAGAATATGAAAATGGGTTTTGTAAACTGGAGAACCCCTTTAACTAACAGGCTGCGGATTAGAGCAGAATTATGGAATAGTCCATACTGGTGTAGAAGAAGATGCCATACACAGTAATGATTCCATGTCACCATCTTGCCTGATAATTGTCCTATAAAAATTGATAGACTGGACCATTAGAAGTCGGTCACTGTAGCGACATGCATGTTAGAACTGTTACAATATAGCAGTATGTATACAAGAGTAATGCAGTTTTTTGTCACTTTGTCATTCACTCATGAGTTCCCTTGTCACATGTTAAATTATGCATCGAGATATCCCCAATTTAAATGGGTTGAGCGAGCATATCATTCATTTTAACCTCCTTGTTGCAAGATAGCTGATTATTGTCGCTATAATAAAATGCTTCATGTTTAGATGGTGAAAGATTTCTCAGTTTGACAGAAGGCAAATTGCTTTTTCAATACGTGGGTCTAAAGTTCATAGCACAATTTGTCTTATTTTATTTACTGGCAGTATATTCTGAAGGCGTAATGTAGGGATGGTGTCACACTAATAACCGTCTGAAGACTTTTTGTAAACTGTTTACTTTAAAAACTTCTTCTATTGTATATTTTTATTAGGTTTTTTTTAAATGCTGCAAATGAAGAAATAATTAGTGAGGAAAGCTCAGTGGATATCCTTTGATCTGCAGCAGTGGGAGACATTTGAAGGGTATTTGGATATTGATCCTGGGCTCATATGTTTCCTGTGTATAATAATTGGAAACTAAGCTGGGAGCAGAAATGGGCAATGTGTTTTGTATACATAGGGACAATTAGGCAGTAAGGGACCAATAGCTAGGAGCCTGTAGATGGGAGGCTTTTACTTATGGAGAAGCTACAGGATAGGCTTAAAATCCCATCATGTTTCAAGGCTCTTTAATGGGTCGGATGTGATTGTAATGGATGTCACGTCCATTAGGTGACGCTACAGATTTTAGCTATATTTACTTTTGTGCTTATCTGTATATTTAAATTTGCCATGGAGAATTGCATGGCCTATTAGTCCCCACACACCTTTACGGTGCTTCTCCCAAAGGAGAAGCTTTGCCACTATTAAGTGACAATTAGGCAGGGTTGACCTCCTGGGCATTGATTAGGAAGAACACACCTTCTGGGCACTGAACAGCAAGGGTCCACCTCCTGGGCACTGAATAAGCAGGGTCCACCACCTGGGCACTGAATAGGAAGGATCCACCACCCGAGCATTGAATATGAAGGGTCCACCACCCGGGCAATGAATTGAAAGGATCCACCTCCTGGGCACTGCATAGGAAGAATCCACCTCCTGGGCACTGAATAGGAAGGATCCCCCTCCTGTGCACCAAATAAGATGGGTCCACCTCCTGGGCAATGAATAGGATGGGTCCACCTCCTGGGCAGTGAATACAACAGGTCCACCTCCTGGGAAGTGAATACAACAGGTCCACTTCCTGGGAAGTGAATACGATGGGTCCACCTCCTGGGCAGTGAATATGAAGAGTCCACCTCCTGGGCACTGAATAGGAAGGATCCACCTCCTGGGCACTGAATAGGAAGGATCCACCTCCTGGGCAGTGAATATGATGGGTCCACCTGCTGGGCACTGATTACGACGCGGCCACCTCCTGCTCACTGAAACGGAAGGGTCCACCTCCTGGGCACTGAATAAGAAGAATCCACCTCCTGGGCACTGAATAGGAAGGGTCCACCTCCTAGGCACTGAATAAGAAAATCCACCTCCTGGGCACTGAATAGGAAGGGTCCACCTCCTAGGCACTTAATAGGAATGGTCTGGAGGCATTGAAACTACTTTTTCTAAGCCATGCAACCTGCATAACCATCACCATACATATCTTTGCACTGTTCTTCCTGTCCTTTATATGGTGCTATCAGCACTATTCTGACTATATAGTGTCCCTTAACTTTGTGGGTGGCATCCTGCTATGGGTGTGTCTAATAAGAGAAACTCGTACTACACTGTCTACAGGTAAATGATGTTAAAAAAAAAAAAAAATCAACAAAACTCTTTCTTTATCTAAAGTAATGTCTAATAAACATCATTTTATTGAAGAAATTGGAAAATTCTAATCGGTGACACTAAATACAGGTGTAAAGTTCCGGTCCTCCTGGACCTTAATCATACATGCTATGGGGGATAAGTAGTGATAGTTCATAAAGAAGAGTCGCCTTGGCCTTGGTGTGTAGAAGAGTGGTGCATATACAGTATAAGTAATTAATGTGATTTAGGACGTCTGGAAAAGACCTGGATAGTGTTTATCAAAAAATTGGCGGTCGTAGACTAAATTCCCCACATCTGTAAATGCTCAAAATCAAGGTATGGCAATAAGATACCTACAGAAAGTCATGTAGCATGTAAATGATTTATATTAATATATTCATCCTATAAAGTTGTCCTATAGGCCTCATTTCCTCACTATCATCCACCTTTCACATACATATCAAGCCACAGAAGCTACCATCGCCTGGTCAAGTCTGTTGTTTGATCTTATAGACATATCATTTACATGTCCACATTTTCCACTACCATCATCTCTCCATATACTGAGGAGCTCCATATCATGATGATTGTCAGGTGTACATAGGGAAGGTCTTTTTCTTTTTTTTCCCACACAAAAGTATCATTTTCAAAAACACTTTTTAATAAAAACCGTCTAGTGTTATATTTGGTTTATGTTCCAATTTTATTGCTGCTGTTTACATTGTCAAAGTTTGTCAATTAAAATTCCAAGAATGAATCACTTTGAACCATCTGTCTGCTTCTCATGCTTGCTCTTATAACGCCGGAATTGCCATTGGAATTTACTAATTAAAGCCTCTATTCTAATCAACAACTAGGACACCTTTTTTGTGGCAACCCACAGACAGCAAAGTAATTTGAAAACTTATAAAAGTTTTTCCATCTGTGATATTTGTAGCATATTAATGGGATATGCCATCTGATCTGGGACCCACCTCTCTGCGCATGCAATTTACTTCATTGGGAATTCTGATTTCAGCCGTGCACGCTCATTCTATGGTACTTCAGAGAACAGAACATAGAGTGCCGAACATGTGCAGTCACCTCTCTGTTCTCCTGGAAGTTAGGTGATGGGAATAACTTTTTAAGTGTGCAATTGTGCCCACACACTTCTCTTCCTAGCAGATGAACAGAGAGGTGAAAGTAGATAGAATTAGTTGTACTGTATACATTTTGGCTAAGCTAAAAGGGTTCAAGGTAAATGTCTGTAAAGTCCTGACAACTTAACCCCATGACTTGCACCACTTCTTCTTACTCAATGCCAGTGTCGGACTGGGGTGCCTATGGCCCACAGGTAGAGATGACTCTAGGGGCCCATCAGTTGAGTTGTTTCTGGGCCCACTGGTGGAGTTTACAGCTACTGTAAATGACTGTACATGCCTCCTATGCTCTGCCTCTTGCTTTTTGTCTCTCTTACTCCGCTTTTTGCCTCTTCTGGTGATGTATTTGCAGCTAAAAAACAACTCCAAGTCCACCATGCTCAAGGGACCACCGGAAGTTTGCCCTACCTCTCCTGTGGGCCAGTCCAAGCCTGCTCTATGCTATATAACAAGGGGCATCCAATGGACTCTGTTCCACAGACTGGCTTTTTTTACATAAACTAAAGAGGAAATTCAACAGCACTCTAGTCCAAAATCAGCATGTAATGGGGATGCAAAGTCAGCAGCCAGTCATCCTCAACTGGCATATCATAGTCCACAAAAAAAGAAAAAAGTTGACAGCATCCCCACATTGGAAAAATGAAAAAACTCGTATCCTTATTAGAGCAATGGGTTGTTTTTTGGGGGGTTTTTTTGCATGCAATGTTCACTTCCATACTTTTTCCCCATTTAGGCCATGTCCCCATGGCACTGGTTTGTGGACGGTTTTTCAGACGGTTTGTGGTTTTGCAAACCGTCTGAAAAACCGGCCGCAAACTTTTACACGGGCCACTACACGGGTTTTCCGCTAATCGCGGAGAAAAGCCGTCCCCCAGCGGCCGTGTGCACGGCACAAAAACCGGACAAATACCAGTCGGATAAACCGACCGGTATTTTTCCTGTGCCGTGGGGACGTGCCTTTATGTCAACTGCAAAAACATTGCCAATTCACTGACTCATGTTGCCTTTTAAAATAACCATCTATCTGCTCTTGTACGGAGCAATTTGTATCATGTAATATAAATGTGTTAATACATTAATGATCAATTCTGTACACAACTGAGAGGCGACAGCTTGTGATGATCTAGTACCAATCATAAGACTCAAACTCAAATATGCCCCAAATTAACAAAAAAGTAATAATTTAGAAAAAATCCATTTGGGTTATGGATACCAGTTTTTAATATGACGACTGTAGGCAGAGAAACGATAAGTAAAATATGGCATCACAACAGGGTATTTCATCAAACTGAAAAAAAAACATGTCTTATTATTCACTGTTATCTTACAGAGCGTCCTATACAATAAGAAGGGGGTTATTCAGGTGGTGCCTGGAGCATACTGTTGGGTATTGGGACATGGCTGGGCAGGCTCAGACTGACTCATAGGGAAAATGCCGGTGGGCCCCTGAGCATGGTAGACCTGCATATACATCCTTGAAAAAGACAGAAAACCAGAGAAATAGAAGCAAAAAGTCAGCATATAGGAGGCATGTACATTCATTTATAATAGCTGTAGAGTGGGCCCCTAAAATAAATTCCACCGGTGGGCCCAGAAACCGCTCAAATGGCGGGCCCCTGGAGTCAACTGCACCTGTGGGCCCTAGGTACCCCAGTCCGACACTGTGGGTGGGTGTAGGTGAGGGAATCTAACAAAACAATGTCAACTAATATCATCTTAAAGGGGTTATCCAAGTATGCAAAATGGATGGTCTGTCCTCCGCAGAGACCATCAATATTAAGCCATCAATGGTCCAACTCCCAGCACCTCCGGCAGCCTTTAGATGAGCTTGTACTTGTCATCACAGTATTTTTATTAGAGGTAATTCAAGGTACTGCAGCACTGTCCTATTTAGGTAGAAACACTTGTATAATACAGGCAGGAAAAGCCAATATCACCTGAATAGCAGTGTGTAATAATCCGTAGTAGCCGTCTGTGCATGGACCAACGCTCCAAGAGGTGTATGTAGTATAACAGAAAAAAGACCAAAGTGGCCGTCACCAAAGCAGTTAAAAGCTGAGAAATTTATTAGAATATTAGCCAATACAGTGCAGTACAAAGATCAGAGGGGCAAAATCGCCGAGATGATTCGGGCTAAGGCTACGACTAAGGGCGCTGTATTGCCCGAAACATGTCAGCTATTTTGCCCCTCTGATCTTTGTACTGCACTGTATTGGTCATGATTCTAATAAACTCCTCAGCTTTGGTGCCGGGCACCTTGGACTATTCCCTACAAGCACTTCTATACATTAAAGAGGCTCCAGCATTTGCATGGGCTTCATGACAACTTCAACTAGTTGATCGGCGGGCATGCAAGGGAAC